>CM065125.1:24425000-24525000 GCA_033026305.1 Cirrhinus molitorella
AGGTTGCTACTCAATGTTATCCACTTCTGTTGAAGCCATCAGACTGGATTATTTCAACTTATTTATTAAACAAACATGCTTAACTTTGAAATCTCCACCAATCAGAGAACAACAACAAGCACATCAAGCCAAAAGAAATGTTTATATATTGTTTAAATCATTCACAATGCTTCATGGCATGGGATTGTAGTTCTTTCCTTCAATAAAGCTGTTTTGTTCATGTCTTGTACCTTTTTTCTGATTTTCAAGTACTTTTTTGCTTAAATTCAAAGTTTCTAATAATGTGATTCACCTCATAGCTGGTGGGTTTGGTTCACGGCTTATAACACTTTAATTAGGACTTCTTAAAAATCCCTGGGGAAAAATACTTCTAGAACCAAGGCCACTGAAAAAGAGGACAGGCACTGTTGGACTCTAGTGATTAATAACCTGTGACTTTTAAATTAAGAAAGAAAGAAAAGAAAGAAAGAAAATTTTTGAAAATAAAAGGACAGATATCTTTGAGAAAGACATACACAGTGTGAGTCTGTGTGAGTGTGTGTGCCTAAGAGAGAGTTGAGTAATGAATAAAGACTGGCGTTTATAAATAGATCAAGGAAGGAAGGAGTCCTGGCAAATAAATTATGTAGTAGGAAGCTGAGGCATATTCAGGATGACAATTATGTCCACTTCCAACAAACAAACACTCTAAATGTGTCTCCTACAGTTTTAAAATACTTTTTTTTTTGTAGAAACTAGAAAAGAAAAGTCTTGGAGTCAAAGGCCATTTTTTATATATATTTATATATATATATATATATATATATATATATATATATATATATATATATAATAAAGGCAAGAAAGGAATCATGTAGTAGTAAATTATATAAGCCAGAAACCACAAACCTGAACAAAATGGTAAGACATGACAAGGTAATGTTGACAAGATTTAAAGGGTGTTTACCAAAAAATGAAAACTCTGTGATTAATTACTCACCCTCATTTTGTTCCAAACCTGTAAGACCTGCAAGACAAAATAGATTTTTTTAATTAAATCCATGAGCTGACTCTCCATAGACAGCAATGCAACTGACACGTTCAGGACATCATTAAAATAGCCCATGTGGTTCAACCGTAATGTTCTCGTAGCTTCACAAAATTCAGGTTGTCACATGGATTATTTTATTGATGGTTTTACTACCTTTCTGGGCCTTGAATGTGTCAGATGTGTTGCTGGCCAGAAAGCGGATTTCATCAAAAATATCTTAATTGTGTTCTGAAGATGAACGAAGGTCTTGAATTGAAGCAAACTGAATGTATTTTGCTTCACTATGCAGATTTTTAATGATGCTGTATGTAGTTTTACCTGCTCATTAATTAAAAGACAACGTGGAATATTTATACTTTTAAAAATCAGTTTGTGATCCTGCAGGAGAAAGAAAATATACAGAAAAAAATATTTTTCTGTAATTTAGAAACAGGGTAAGGACCCATTTTTACAGTATATGAGCTGTGAGCGTTGAGCCAGTCTAGCTCTCTGCTGCAGTCACGTTGAGCATGAATATTGCATGTGAATGTTGCATGCCTCATTTGTGAATTTTTATGTCATTACCACGAAGGACGGCAATATTTGCCAATACTGTAATTCATATGAACTGCACATATGTTCACGTATATCATGCAACCCTCAAATGACCCTGTAAAGATTATAACCATTGCATCACTGCAGTAAATCCCACTGACTCTTTGTGTGTGTGTGTGGGAAGAGTGACGGCAAAACACTGCTTGCTCACTCTCACCAGGCCAAACAGCTTCTAGCAAGTGCTTATTATTCAGTAACAACCTTTTAAATCAGCATTTATAAAACAAAACGTCACCACTAAAGTACAAAGTTAATATATGCCGTGATTCAGCTGTGTTCAGACTCACATAGTCCAAGCAGAAGGAACACCCACAATCACAATGGGTGACAAGTACTCATAAATAAAGCAAGTAAAATCTATAGGAACACTCTTTAATTATTGGTCGTAAATATTCACTCAACAAGGCGCAAAACATGAGGCTTGAGGGCAGATTCCCTAAAGAGGCGTTCACACTGACTGTGATTAGCGGCTGAATCATCCTTTTCCACTGAGAATTGCCAAAATCTGTGTTAATAAACAATTCGCTCCACCCTTGAATCAAGCACATCTAGGACCCCAAAGTGATTCCGCTGGCTGAAATAACTTGTAACTCTATTGCCTCTACTTATTGCCTGGTTAAGGCAAAATTGCTTTATGATGTATGAAGTCTGAACCATATTAAACAGTAATGTATTTGAGATTACATTAATAAAATGTATCTAAAACTAAAGAAATTAAACATTTCTCATTGTTTTATTGTTTGTTTGTTTTTTTGCTAATTAGCTACTTATCGTACCAGTTTAGCATACTGCTAGAATAGTATTCCAGCTAAAAAGAGTATATATTATGTAAATAATATACTTTAAAATAACATACTGAACAGACTGAATATAATGCGTTCTGACAATTAATTACATGTACTTTGCAATTAAATAAAAAAGTATAATAGTTTAAATTTATATTAAATGTAATTAGTTGAGAATGAGAGGAATTGCTCTTTAGGGGATACTGTAGCTGACAGCTGCATGGTTATAATTTTATCTGTAATAGTATTGATCTTGGAAGTAAGATAGTTCATAAAGTCATCACTGCTGTGCTGCTGGGAAATGTCAACACCTGTTGATGCTTTATTTTTTGTTAATTTAACCAGTGTATTGAATAAATACCTGGGGTTGTGTTTGTTTTCCTCTAAATAAGACGAAAAGTAATCCGATCTATGTAGGAGAAAGTACTTTCCCTCCATGCAATACGAAATACCTCTAGTTTTGTTTTGTTTTTCCAGCTGCACTCCATTTTCTGGGCTGCTCCTCTTTAGAGCGCAAATGTGTTCATTGTACCATGATGTTGGACTGTTGGACTGTTTAAAGTGCTAGAAAAGAGATAGTCCATAGTTTTTTGTTACATCATTAAGTTTTTTCTGAGCTATCCAATCCTATTAACATCAATTCCGTATGACAGTATTAAATCTACAGTATGATTTTGACACATGTTGTCTAACCCCAATAGAGTTCAAAATGTCTATAAATTCTGATCCCAATGCATCTTTTTCAATATCAACATAGCTATTAAATCAACAACAATTAAGTTACTGTAATGTTCTCTCATGTTTTTCTATAAAACATATATGAAGAGTTCAGATGCAAAAGCCTCTAAATCCATCTGACGTCTTTCTTTAAATTGTGACCCTGGACCAAAAAAAAAACAGTCTTAAGTCACTGGGGTATATTTGTAGCAATAGCCAAAAATACATTGTATGGGTCAAAATTATTGATTTTTGATGCCAAAAATTATTAAGATATTAAGTAAAGATCATGTTCCATTAAGATATTTTGTAAATTTCCTACCATAAATATATCAAAACTTTTTTGATAAGTAATATGCATTGCTAAGAACTTAATTTGGATAATTTTTATTTAAATTTTTTTGCACCCTCAAATTCCAGAGATTTAAATAGTTGTATCTCTGCCAAATATTGTCCAACCTTAACAGATCATACATCAATGGAAAGCTTAATTATTCAACTTTCAGATGATGTATAAATCTCAAATTATGGTCCAGGGTCACAAATATGCTTTTTTATCAGGCTTCGATGTATAGATTTCTACCTACCAATGCTTCTGATTGGGCTGAGGCTGGGATTTTAAGTGAGTTTGTATTTGATGGCGGTATAATATGTGTCGAGAGCATTCACTCAGTATTATAATTTTATTGTTGACCGAGATGGTTTTTAGGGAGTTTTGCATATGAACTTCATATACTGAGCCTAATTTATGTGTAAAGTAGGTATGTATGCATGGAAAATAATAACTTGATTTAAATTCTGTGCTGTGCCAATTCAGTGCTAAAATACTATGTGCAAAAGTGGATACAACAGTGCTTTGAATTCACCTTATAGTAGTGGGAAGACTGTTGATGCAGCATACATCCAAAAGCCCTCCATCTCTGTTCGATAACCCCTCAGTCAGTGAGAACGCGTGGGCAGGTCCAGGCACATGTGTATAAAGGTGAACTGCATCCATCATCTGAAACTGTTTCAGTGCAAGAAGACACATTAGTTACAGCAGCAGTGACCTGCCCTGTCACAGCCACTAATGTCTGCAAAATGATACCATCCGCATTACTGATGAACACATGGCAGAGAAATTACTAGAAGACTTTCGACAACAGAGTACGGGCTTGACTTTGGATGGGCAAGAGTGGTGGAGGGCAATTCAAAAGGTAACTATTGCAGCCTCAGGGCCAACATAACTTCCCTCAAGCCATGTAGATCCTTAATGGAGGACACTGCCAGAGGCCTTTTATATGAATCATTCATGACCCATAAACACTGCACCACGACTTCACATCTCTCCACGTGCACAACCATACACATCTGCATTCTTTACACAAAGTGTAAAGAATCAATTCTGTTCATTTTCTAGAGTTTTGCAATGGGTGAGGTGCATTTACAGCTGTAACTGTACAGCATTTGAAATTTGACACAGGTCATCATGAGACACTGGTCTTTAATTAGTCAGGCTTTGAGATTCATTTTATGCAGTGAAGCTTACAGCATTGCACTGGGAGTTCAGCATGAGATTTCTGTCAGACAGAATGAGGAAATTTAAAAGAGGATATGAATGAAAGCTCAAAGCATCTATTTTAAACACCACTGATCTTTACGTCTGGATAAAAAAAATGCTACAGAATAACGCTGTTGTCTCAGTATCCCTTGTGCACATCTGGTGTGGATATCTGTCCAGCCGACATGAATTATCCGTGACTCAAGAGCACCAATCCAAACAGCACAGGGGCCCAAAACTTGATCTCATTGCCACAGGCCATTTTATTTGACTCTCTCTCCCTCCTTTTTTTTTTTTTTTTTTTTTTTTTTACAAAATCATTTAAGCAGTTTTGGGAAAAAGAAAAAAGAAGGGAAAAAACATAAATGTTGTAATCCATTTTGTCCAGCAATCCTCTCAGCACCACAGTCATAATCTGCTGGATGGATGAGAGGGTGTGTATATCTCTTCACCTCACTCTGCCTCTCATATTCCTTTTGGAAACGTCACCAACATGTGTTTTGGATGCTGTGTGACTGTTTCTTAACACTCCATAACAAATGCGCAATTACAAACATATTTAAATACATGACACACAAGCTTAAATAGAAAGTACATTGAAGTATATTTTACCACAAGCAAGTAAATATCTATCTATCTATCTATCTATCTATCTTGACCTGCGCTCAAACTTCAAACTGTTTTAAGCCAGGATATTTTTAGACTGAAGGTCCTTGCATACTAAGTCCGAAAATCTCGTACAAATTTTTCACGTTAACAAATAAATATGACCTCATGTTGCGTCAAGCACGTTTACACTGTAAGATATTAGCTCAAATTATTATTATTATTATTATTATTATTAGGGAATCAAATGGGAATCATAGGCTATCTAACGATTCGATTCAGCTTGATTAAATTAACTTGGTTCAGAATCAATAATTTGCACCCATTAACTGTTCGTCCAGCGAAATGGTTAAATTAGTACATCTTACCAATTCTGAGGTTTATAGCACTTCTTGGGCCCGACAGTGCTACAAACAGTTATTTTGTTAACTCTTAAGAGCAAGGTAACCAGGATCTTGGCATATTTTACCTTAAAATACACAACACAAGACAATGCTTCTTTATAAATGAAACACGAATTTATTCGAATTACTCTAAGACACACAACCTAAACTACTAACACATAAACATACACACGCACACACACATTCATACATACTGTTCTAGAGGGTTATGGGGTCAACAGAGCTTAAACGGAATCCCAAAGCAACATTACTAGCAATTGCTACTATAGTTCTTAGATTGCACCCTGGTAGAACCACAAAAGCAGAGATTCGTCTTTTAGCTGCTAATAAGGATTTTATGCACCAATTCAGCGAGCAAAGAAGATTTTGTTTACTTGCGTCCTGTTTGAACAGCCGGGGTTTTCCTCCGTGACTTTGCCGGGGGTCCTGATTGGTGCTCGTAGATGATGTCTTTGGGAAACACGTCAGTGATGAGTGAGCTGCTTGGCCGGATGGCTCCGATTGGTTCCCGGGTTACGCAATGTGATGCGCGGGGAGTTTCTTCTGCAGTCAGAGTTGCCAGACGCAAAGTCTTTGAAGAATTCGGCCGGTTAGCGGAGCTGAGTCTTTCTTGTAGGGTTCTGGATGGCACAATCGCGTGATGGTCAGCGCGGTGGAATGGCGGCACGCGGCGAAAGGCGCACAGCGAAAGGCGCACAGCGAAAGGCAAGCGAAAGGCAAGCGAAAGGCAAGGCATTGTTAGAAACATAGGGTTTTAAACCAGCCATCTTGGTCCGTCCCCATTCAGGTTTGCTCCAATCAGATCGGGTTGTGGAGCGGAGCCATGCTTCAGGTGGTTCCTCCTTGCATAAATTAACCTGTGTCTCACACGTGGTATATCTGTGAGTTTTGTCAATAACTTCAATAAACTTTTGTGATGCGAATATTATAACCAATAGTAACTTATCATTCATCTAAACATATTGGAAATAAAACAAGCTTCTGGTCAACACCAAACATCAGATATCTTGCATACAGTCAAATACATTGTAGCCTTATCTACTAAGGGAAATATAATGCAAACACATAAAAGGGGAATATATTCACTCATACACATACACTCGATTACACAAAACACACCACACATATCGGAAGGTAACGAACATACTATTCATCGGTACTGTTACTCTAATTGTGGTAGAAATAGTCAGTTTTAAGAGTTTGTGTATTCTGAATAGCCGTCCACGGTTTAGTAGAATGCAGAAAGGAGGGGGTCTGGGTGACCAGAGTGTCCGGAGGTCATGCTGTGAAGCCCCTTTGAACCTTACCGGCTGGTTCCTATCATTATAAACCTTTCATTGTATATTTGATTGTCAATTCACGTGTACCTGGTAAGAGATACACTGCATGCTCTGGTTGCCTGAATGAGCCTAGATGAAAGGGGAGTTCTTGTCTTCCATCGATTGAATTAGGGTTTTAGCTATTTAAATTCCCTAAGAGATAGTGACCAGGAAAAGGGGGAGCTGGTCTGGCCCATTTTACAATAGGCACATGGTCGGGGAGATGACTCTTTTAGATTTGACTGGAATGTGGTGATCTCTGTAGTTTGATGATCTGTTCAACCGAGGTCCCACAACACACTGCCTCCAAAACTTTCATCTGTCATAAAGCAATTTGGATCAGGTTCAATTTGGATCAGATTCTGAGCCACTGTGACATTCTGTGCATGACTAATTTTGACGAATACGAAAAAACACATGAAAATTACAGACTCAAAGGACCTTAAGACTTTGTTGAGCCATGATACAGTCTGTGCTTATTATGATGTATAATGTCTTTATTATGATTCTTACTTAACTCTGTTATTGTTTTCTGTGATCAAGATCTTAGTGTTATCAAAGGGCACTATTCTTCCTGTAAGGAAGGGTGCAGACATTTGTACATTTTACGGGTCTGGCTTCTGATCTTCTCTGCATTCAGCTATTTTTAGCTGCACAAAACAGCTTGTTTTACAGCTTGATATTGCAAAATGGTATGGTGTGATAAATATATTACCTTAATTATGAACACACTGGTTTGCAGTGAAAACAGTTTAACCGTTTACTGCACATTGTTATTCTTCAAATTAATATCCTTTAGCTGCGTTATATACCATATAGTTAGTGTATTCGAGAAGGGTCAAAATAAATGAGGAGAAGTGTTGTGAAAAGTAATACCACAATCCTAAATATCCTATCTGGACAGGGTGGAAATCTCACAAGACTTCAAAGTAGTTAAAAACTGTCATTTTCCAATTCATGAACAAATAGAAAACAGTTTGTTTGTTTGTAAATTGGGCTACACTAGTTGCACTTAGTGTTTTTGACACACCAAAAGGAGACAGTTTATAAGACTCATTTGCCGGTTCATAGAGTCATTTGTTAATTAAGTTGATTACACTGGGTTAGCTAAAAACACTGATTACTATTATATAGTATATAATTTCCGTAAAGTACTCTTTTTAGATGTAGGCCTATGATAAAGCAAGGCCATAACCATGTCTTGAACATTGGGCGAACCAACTCTCTCTCTATATATATATCTGCATATATATTGCAGATATTTAATGCACATGTGGTTTCAAGTCAGGCCTTGTCCACACTAATTCATTTTCATTTGAAAATGCAATTTTTTCTCTCTGTTTTGGCCTTCTGTGCACACAGAGACAGTGGTGCACTATATTTATCAGCAACAAGGAGGTAAAACAGCTGTTTTTGAAGTAAACTCACAGAATTATTTTGTAGTTTGTAGAGAGAAATTCACAGGCGCAGGTAATTCACACACGCAACTTTCATCTCTCTCTTTCAACCCTGTTGAAAAAAAAACAGCATATGCTGGTTAGGTAGGTTTTGATGCTGGTATGCTGGTTTTAGCTGCTTTAAGCTGGTTCTAAACTGGTTTATGCTGGTCCTAAAATGGTTTATGTGTCTTAGCTTAGACCAGGAACAGTTTAGGACCAGCATAAACTATTTTAGGGCCAGCATAAACCAATTTAGGACCAGCATAAACCAGCTTAGTACCATCTTAAACCAGCATATGCTGTTTTTTTCAACAGGGAAAACGGACATAAAAAAAATAAAAAAAAAGTAAAGTAGTTTGCATCATTGTATAATAGCTGTCGGCTAATTAACATTTATATTGTAAAACCATTGACTAATATCATTATCAAATGTATTTATTTACTGCAAAATTTAATTTATCAATAATTTTGACACTGATGAGTGCTGTAGACTGCTGAGCCAGACCAGGCTGAACATATGTCGTTCACAATGGCCAGGTTCACTGTCCAAGATTCAAGCAGCATGAAATTCCTGCTACTGTATGGTATTTTATTAGCTCTTAGCAACAATTGTGGGTAGGTGGAGGAAAAGGGTAAATGTTAATTAAAGCATCTTTTTTGATGTTATGATCGCTTTTATAATGGTCATGCATTTTAGAATTAAAACATAAGAATCATATATTTGTATTGTAAGTGCAGTTATGCAGCAGCAGCATCCATGAAACAAGTGAGTGTTTGCAGTGTCCCAGAGGAAATATCACTGAACGGAATTCCCTCGCGCACAAACCCATATTAGTGCAAGCATGGGGTCATTTAGCGCATCAGCTGACCGACAGAGTGCTGCTGCACGAGCTGAGGAAAACTGCAGCGCATCCGCACGACGCACAGAATACCAATCAGCTCTAGTCACCTCTCCCCCCCCTCTCTCTCTCTCTCTCTCTGTGGCTTAGCTACTGGTGAAAGTGACTCCAGAGAAATTTAGCATTACATCACTTGCTCACCAATCCAGTCCAAATAGCTTTTGACGTTTGGCCAAAATATGAGTTCTCTCATCAAAATCCACATATTTATATTATATATTTGAACTTGTGCATGATCTTTGCATATTTCTCTCCTGATTCAGATGACTTTTTCACTGGAGAAAGCATTATAGAGGACTCAGCCCACATGGTTCGCTGCTGGTCAGTGAAATAGATCTTATTTTTTCTTGGGAATTGACAGTCTATAAGCTTGGTATGTCTTCTGTAATGCTATCACAGCTTTGAAGTTGATATCTGATCCCTTTGCTAGTTCCTATGACATATAGTCTATACAGGGTCTTATACAAATCCTGCACTGGCTGGTTGTCTGTTCCATATCCTCTTTGTGTGCTGAGTGCTTTGATCAGCCTCTAGCCATAATCATATAATACTTTCAAAGGATGCCACCTGCTGGTTAATTTTCTGAGTGATGATCCCATGCAATTCATGCAGTTCAGAAAACCTCAAGTCATTAAATGATCAAAATCATGCAGATTTAATTCAATCAAATGCTGTGAGAGATATCTACAAATATCTATACGCAAATAGATTTTGCAAATGCATTCAATTGAATGTGTAACAGTGCTACCGTGTAGTTTTCCGATTTAAACAAAAAAAGAGGCTTGACTGGATTTCGTTTCACCTGCTGGCTTGATTTTGTCCATGCATCGGTTTATATCCCACAGGCAAAACAAAGCCTTGATCTCTTTTCATGGTCAGGAATATCTGATGACGCGGATTACAAGCGAAACCATTCCAAGAGTCAATGTTTTGGGCTAAGCTTCTTAGGGGGTCACAGAGGGCCCGTGCCAGAAATGATCTTTGCTGTTAGATTAGTGCCTGTGGCAAAAGTGGACTTGGTAAACTTCATAACAGATGCACATGTGGTTCCTGCAAGAAGGCTGTCCTTTTCTTGAACCCATAATAGTATGCAATTCATTTAGAAGGAAAAAGTCTTGACTTTTATTTATTTATCATATTCTTGCCTGTAATGTAAGACTGCTACAGAGAGTGTAACATGTGCTCCGCTTTGTTCAGAGACTTATTACATATCTGTTTATTAAATGTGACCCTGGACCACAAAACCAGTCTTAAGTCGCTGGAGTATATTTGTAGCAATAGCCAAAAATACATTGTATGGGTCAAAATTTTTGATTTTTCTTTTATGCCAAAAAACATTAGGATGTTAAGTAAAGATCATGTTCCATGAAGATGCTTTGTAAATTTCCTGCTGTAAATATGTCAAAACATAATTTTTGAAAAATAATATGCTTTGCTAAGAACTTCATTTGGTCAACTTTAAAGGTGATTTTCTCTCTCTCTCTCTCTCTCTCTCTCTCTCTCTATATATATATATATATATATATTTATTTATTTTTTCACCCTCAGATTCCAGATTTTAAATGGTTTTATCTTGGCTAAATATTGTCCTGTCATAACAAACCATACATCAAAAGAAAGCTTATTTATTCAGCTTTCAGATGATGCATAAATCTCAATTTTGGAAAATTGACACTTATGACTTATAGTTTTGTGGTCCAGGGTCACAAATGTCTGTGAAATCTGTTCAGTTTATGCCTCAGTTGTTGAATTTTTTTATGTCTGTACTTTTAATGTCAGCTGTTGAATGTGATTTACAATTATGAGAAAAAGAGTTTGATTTATAATTATGAGTCTAAGAAAATTCAGCATAAAGTTAAGCAGATATTGCAATATAAAAATAGATTTTGTTATACACAAGCAAACATTCAGTCTATCTCAATATTTTGGGAAATACCAGTGTCAGTTGACCATTTCTGAAACCCACGAAAAGGGTTTCTTTGAATTAATAACAGTAAAAATATATTTTACTATATATATATATATATATCAGAGCTGTCAGTTGCAGTTGTTTCCTTTCATGTGGAAGAAAATTACCTCCAGCACTAGAGGTATACTCACTCCACAAAACACTGCTGGACCAACACTGAGAATGTCAGTGTTCATTTCTGAAAAACATAAGAAAAGGATCATGAGATTTACTGTTGATGTCATTCATACGTCACAGAATATAAATCTGAAATCCACTGAGCCTGCACAAAAGCTGTGCTTCAACCCATGTTTTGGTTTCACAGTTGTTCTGGAGAGCTGTGTGGTACACAATTCAGCTGTAAATGTCTCCCTCTTCTGGCGTGAACTTAAGAGTGGGAAGATGTTGAAGGTTAAAAGTTGGCACTTTCAGAGTAAACTTAAAATCTTAATAAATCTTCTTGTGTGGAAAAAAGTGTCTTTAATTATATTCAATGTATGGCAGTTCTTAAAAGTATGTTAGAACAACTGTATAGAACTATAATAAATCAACTAGTATAAGAGTACACTTTCATGACTATGTTTCTTACACTGAAGTACACTTTTAAAAAGTGCATTTGAATAATATCAAAATAAAAATGCTACCTTAAAGTGAATTTTAAACATTGTGAAGTACATGTAAAGTAGCTGATTACAATTTTAATTGTATGTTATTCACTGCTACATTTAAAATTAATATTTTAAAAGTACTAAATTGCAACTTCATCATTACAAATGTGTAGTTATACATGCTGTATATTGCATAGTTTTAATAGAAACAACATTAAAGCATATTTAGTTATATGCATGAGTACATTTGGAAACAACTATTTCGATAGAATTATGAAATTGCGTAAACAGTGTGGGAAAAAATATTTTGATTTTGTACATTTGCCCACTGACAAAGAAATGATCAGTTTATAATTTTAATGGTAGGTTTATAACAGTTTTAACAGTGAGACACAGAATAACAACAAAAACATCCAAAGCCACGGATTTCAAAAAAGTTATTGATTTGGATTTTAATGAGTGAAATAAGTATTTGATCCCCTATACATCAGCAAGATTTAGTGTCTTTTATACAGATAACGAGCTGAGATTAGGAGAAAAAAAAGTATATTTACATGTATACTCACACATTTCCAAAAGATATATTTTCTGTAATAACGAAATGTAGGCCATATGTGCTCACGTGTTTATTCACGTGTCTGAAACCATATCTATAATCAGCTGACACCCTATTATACGTGATGGACTGTACTCGCACTTTTCAAAACATAACACTGTTAAAACTTATCTCAAAGTCCAGAAGCCTCCGAGAACATTATCTTGATCAGACTCGCTTTATAATGCCACAGGGTGGCACTACATGCACTAGTCAGTAGCACAATCCACAATCACTTCTGGTCACGCTGGAGCCCAACTTGGAGTTGCTTCAGGTCCTTCATCACGCTGTCATATACAATCTCATAGCGTAGGTTTCATTTAAACACTAGGGGACACATTGCTCACTGTTGACCCTGACAGTAGCCATTATTCTGAATTTATGTTTCAGGATAAACATTCTGTCAATGTGTCATGTTACCCATTCATAAGAACTTCATTAATCCACATCTGTCAAACCACTGCATCTGTTTCCATTTACACTGAAATGCATAAAACAGCTTATACTCTCTTCTGAGAAGATTACAATATTTACTATACTAGCTGTATTTTATTACTGGGATTATTAAGTAATATTACAGATAAAATGAGGTCGTCATGAAGCTTAACCTTTACTTTTTATTTAACATGCAATCAATTATTTAGACAAACTCTACACCAAAGGGGATGAAAATAAGAGGCTGTGAGGTCCTGAAAGCTCATAGTAAAATTAGATAATTGACCTTGTTTACATTCACCTTGCAGAATCTTCAAAATGTTAACTATTTTAGCAAAATAAGGATCATACAAAATGCATGTTATTTTTTTAGTACTGATAAAAGACATTTACATATAGCTTACAAGAGTTTGTTTATTATTATTATTATTATTATTATTATTTGTGATAGTTGTTCATGAGTCCCTTGTTTGTCCTGAACAGTTAAACCGCGTGTTGTTCTTCCAAAAAATCTTTAAGGTCCCACAAATGTAAGTATTTTTGTGTATTTGAACCTTTTTCAACAAAGACTGTATGACTTTGAGATCCATCTTTTGACCCTGAGGGACTCTACTATTACAGAAGGTTCAGACGCTCACTGATGCTCCAGAAGAAAAAAAACAATGTATTACGAGTCAGGGGTGTACATTTTTGAACAGAATGAAGATGTGTAAATTTTTCTTCTTTTGCCAAAATATATATTTTTTTAGTCCTGCCCTTCGGAGGCTATAGAAGATAAGTTCAATTTACAGATGTTTAAATTCAAAAAGTTTACACCCCCGGTCCTTAATACATTGTTTTTCCTTCTGAAGCATTAGTGAGCATTTGAACCTTCTGTATTAGTTGCATACGAGTCCCTCAGTTGTCCGCAGTGTTCAAATCATACAGTCATTGTTGGAAAGGGTTCAAATACAAAAAAATGCTGGAAAACCAAAGAATTTGTGGAACCTGAAGGACAGCGGGCAGTTTAACTGTTAAGGACAAACAAGGGACTCATGAACAACTATCACAAAAAAAAAAAAAAAAAAAAAAAATAAGCTGTGGATCATTCAGGTAATAACACAGTATTAAAAATCAAGTGTACGTAAACTTTTGAAAGGGGTTATTTTTATACAGTCATTTATTACTTTATCTTGTGGACTATATGTTAAAAAAAAAAAAAAAAACTTATGTGAAATATCTTATTCAGGTCAGTACTAAAAAAATAGCATGCATTTTGTACGATTTCTCTTATTTTGGTATTTATTTTGTAGATTCTGCAAAGTGTACGTGAACTTTTTAACTCAACTGTATGTATATATATATATATATATATATATTTAAATATTACTAAAAACTACAACAGTATCTGAATGACTTTAAAATAACACTGGTTTGTATTCATAATCTCTCTCTCTCTCTCTCTCTAAAAAAAAAAAGCGTATTTTGTAGCCATGGTATCTAATGGGTTTTTATTAGAATTAAAGAACATAACCCACAGTTCTGCCTCGTATTTTTGAAACAACTGTGTTCTTCAAAAACAAGTCGACTCCTGGTCAAACATTCCTTAAAGTTTAGCTGTAATTCACTGCTTGTGACAATGTATACTTTTCTACCTGATAATACATCATTATGAAAGATGACAGTAATTCAGGAGTCATTCAATCAGTTAGATCGGAAAGGCAAACTAGTGCTTAAAAGACTCAAGCACTGAATGAGCAAACAAAATGTGTTCACAAAACATTTAGCCAAGTATGAGATTAATTTAGAGATTGTTCAGAATGAAATCATATTTATTTTATTGCACAAATGATGTTATGGTTGAAATATTAGATATTATTTGAAATTACAACAACACATGATTCTTCCACTGAGGTGTCATCTGCTATTTCTTCTTGCCTGCTTTGGGAGCTTTGTCAAGACCTAGCACATATTTCCGTGGGATCTTATACTGATCTGTAATAAAGGAGAAAAGTACACTCACATACAAGTAAAAAAATGCAGACAGAGATACAGGCAGTCATATAGCTCTGAACTACATGGTACCTAGCAGCAGTTTGCTGATTTGTTGAACCTGGTTTCCTTGGACCTGCACCAGGACTCGGTTTTTGGCTCCTGGGCATTCCTGGAGAACACAGCTGGCCTGAACCTGATGCTGCAGAGTGTCTGCTATCATCGCAGGATCCAAACCAAATGACTCCAGATTTTTAATTATTGTAACCTTAATAAATGAGACAATGAGTTTGACAAAAATGTGTTTTACATTAGACAAAAGGTCTCTAATAAAATTGTATGAATATAGTTTTCACATTAAAAAAAGCTATGAATGTCATTATATATCTCAAAAGGAGATTTAACATGATAAAACAATAGACAAACTACATAAAAAAATGGGGTTTTGATCATTAAATTGAACAAAAGCGGCCGTAAAAACATTTATAATGTTATTCTTTTGAGCTTTATATTAATCAAAGAATCCTAAAAAGAAACGCATCACAGTTTCCACCAAAATATCAATCAGCACAATTGTTTTCTACATAGATAGTAATAACAAATGTTTCTTGAGCAGCAAATTAGCATATTACAATGATTTTTGAAGCATTGTGTGACACTGAAGACAGCAATGATGCTGAAAATTCAGCTTTGCATCACAAAAATAAATTACATTTTAAAATATATTGAAAAAGAAAACCATTCTTTTAAATTGTAATAATATTTCATAATATTACTGCAGTCTTAGACCCCGATCATACCGAACTTTTTATGACTGCAAACGCACAGCACTGCCTTTTTTGGTGACTTTAAAGAAAAAGAGCAGTGTGCAGTGGTTTTTTATGTTGCTAGGAAACCATCAAACCGTTCGATTGGACAATGGAAAAAAACGTGATGACGTTGAACGCTTTTCTGCACAGAGTTGCTTTTTTTTCAACTTCAGGTGCTTCATGCGCATAAACAGCATGCAGAACGCTCACTGCCAACCGAAATCTATTCAAAAAAGGCACTTCACACTGCACAAAACATGTTCTGTCTGATCGGGGCCTTAGTGAGGATAAGAGACTTCTTTCAGAAAAGTTTAACAAAAAATGATCAAGATAAAGTATTGTGAAACTTTCTGGTTATTAGATGTTAACAGAACATGTTTACAATTAATTTGATTAACTACACCTGTGGTTACTCTGATAGGGCACCTGCGTGAGCTTGAGGACAACTGACTTCATACATCTACTAATAATCATCTTAAAAAGTCAAAATGACTCAGAAAATGAAGTGAATTTTGAATTATGTAATACATTCTATTCATAGATTTGTGGCTTAAGCATCCAAACACTTATTGGGGCCACTATATATAGTCACGGCACTATAATGGCTTCATACCTTTTTATTGGAGCCCCTGGAGGCAACAGTAATGTCTATGGGTTCCATCTGTCCTTTCTTTACCACAGGAGGCTGACCTGGAAACAGTATCTCATGGCACGCTTGCATTTTGATCAGAGTCCTGAAAAGACAGAGTAACACTGTTCATACTCACAAAGGTTCAGATGAATCAGTCTACACATTATGAATTTTGTATTTTTTTTTTTTTTTTATCAGAAAATATAAAAAGCTAGTTACTTTGTTTCTAAACTATATGTTAGTTATTACACAGTTGGATTGCAAACTGCAAAAATAAGCCGCTGCCAATTAAAAACAGCCTAGAAACTAAACTAATACAGTTCCTATTTGAGAAACTGCTTTGAAGTAACACAATTATATGCCTCTCATAGAAATTAAACAATCTGATATGTTAAAAAAAAATAACAGGCTGGTGTAGATTCACCTGCTAAAGAGTTCATCCCACTTCATCATCTCCACTTCGTGGTATTCAGACTTCTCCAGCAAACAGTCACAAAGTGTAGGGTTAATATTAACATAACTGATGAACAAGAGAAGAGAGGAAGTCACTTCAATCCAAACCTTGTGAAATCTGCAGTGGTACAGTACTGAAACCATGCAGTAGTTTGCATAGACAGATCTATTAAACACACAACATACACTACCGTTCAAAAGTATGGGATCTGTAAGATTAGTTTTTTTAAGGAAATTAATACTTTTATAAAGCAAGGATGCATTAAATTGATTATATTTCAAATAAATGTTCTTTTAAACTTACTATTCATCAAAGAACTATAAATGAATACAAAAATATAAAGATGCACAATGGCCTTTAAGACTGATAATAATAATAATAATAATAATAATAATAATATGAATAATAATAATAATAATAATAATAATGTGTTTCTTAAGCAGCAAATCAGCATTTTAGAATGATTTCTGAAGGACCATGTGATGCTGAAGACTGGAGTAATGATGCTGAAAATTCAGCTTTGCATCGCAGGAATAAAGTACACTTTAAAATATATTTGAATAGAAAACACTTATTTTAAATTGTAATAACATTTCACAATATTAAAAGCCTTAGGCCCGATCTCACTGAACGCGCTTTTTATAACTGCAAACGCACAGAATGCTTTTTTTGGTGACTTTAAAAAAAAGAGCAGTGTGCAGCGTTTTTTTTATGTTGCTAGGAAACCATCAAACCATCAAAACAATCGAGTGGACAATAGAAAAATAAGTGATGACGTTGAGCGCTTTTCTGCACAGAGTTGCTTTTTTTTCAACTTCAGGCACTCCTGCAAAAACGTGAGGTGCCGGGGACGCATAAACGGCATGCAGAACGCTCACTGTCAACCGAAAACAATTCAAAAAAGGCGCTTCGCACTGCAGCGTTCTGTTTGATTGGGGCCTTAGTGAGCATAAGAGACTTCTTTCAAAAAAACTGGCAACTACAAACTTTTAAACAATAGTGAACGTGACAAGAGACAGGGTGAAATAAATGTGAATAAAAAGTGCACTAATGTAATGCTAAAAGTAATTCTGAACTCACTTTTTGTTGATTTCATGGACCAGATCATTTTTCTTCACATATTCTGTGATGATGTTCCTCACTTCACTGGC
The DNA here is from genome assembly GCA_033026305.1 of Cirrhinus molitorella. Classification (NCBI taxonomy): domain Eukaryota; kingdom Metazoa; phylum Chordata; class Actinopteri; order Cypriniformes; family Cyprinidae; genus Cirrhinus; species Cirrhinus molitorella. The sequence continues at coordinate 24,442,936 of CM065125.1, forward strand.
CTTTAAAGGCGTCCCCTTTCTGAAACACAAAGTCATATGCTCAGAGCACTCTCAATAATACATAAAAGAAAATACAACAAAATGCTTCCACTCACTAACTTTTTCTGGGCGTCCTGAAAGAGAGGCTCCAGGCGTGCAGAGACCCCATATAGTGGTGTGATTTCAGGGGGCTGGTATTGGACCTCAGAAGCTCCACTCTCCTCTTCAGGCTTTTTCTCTGGCTCAAAGTCCTCTGGTATGCTGAAAGATAACAACCTGAAAAAGGAGGACATAAACAAAAAAATACAGATTTTTTCTATTATTATGCATTTTGATGATTTAAATTGTATTAAACGTTTATGACTGAGAAGTTAATAGTGAAATGGTGTGACGGCATACTCAGGGTTTCTCCAGTCAACTTCCACAATGCTGTCCACACCTTTACAGAGCTCCTTCACCTGAATCAGACTGTGCTCTTTCTGCATGCAATGCAGAAACTTAGAAAGCTAGAAAAGAAGGAAAATACATTGTGACCAACTAAAACAGTGACATGGACTAAAATCTCACAATTTGTGAACAGGTAATACCTTTTTATAACTGGATTTCTTGATATCTAGGTACTTTCCTTTAGGACTGTGGGGGGAAAAAATCTGTCAATCTTACACTCAAGAACTTAAACATGTATACATACGCATGTGCATTCTAGCCTAAAGCTAGATTGAACATGTCAGTTGCGTTGCTGTCTAGCAAAATCTCAGATTTCATTAACAATATCTCAATTTGTGTTCTGAAGATGAATAATGGTCTTACAGGTTTGGAACATGGAGGTAAGTAATTAGGTAACATGAAGGTAAGTAATTAATAACAGAATTTTTGGGAGAACTATACCTTTAAGTGATTTCTGACATTTTTGTCTCACTGTTACTGAGTGAGACTAAGTTTAAAATAAGGGTATTAGGGTGAAAAGACCAATTTTTGCCATAAACATAAGAGGCTGAGCTTTGGACAAAAAGGTAAGATGTCAGAAGATTATAGGTTTAAAGGTAAAAATAGAAGAGACATTACCAGCAGGACATCATGTGGTTGGCCAGAAAGGTCCCGGTCAGTAGTGGCAGCTGTGACTTTTTGACTTTAGTCTTAAGTGCATGGAGGAAACATTGCAGCAGTAACTCATCCATCTGCTCTGTAATGAGACAGACATACAGTTGCAATCAAAATTATTCAACCCCCTTGATCATGATAAAATCAAATTGGCTCTAAGCATTCATGTTCAAAATTATTGAACCCCCAAATGTCAAATTCTGTGCATAATCTTTCTTATTCTTTAAAACCACCAATAAACGCTGGATTTGCTTAGAAGCTTCTGTCACCTCTCTCTCTACTGAAATCTCGGCCCATTCCTCGCCTGAAAAAGCTTTCAGATCACTGATAATCTTTGGTTTTCACATTGCCACTGCTTTCTTTAAATTCAACCAAAATGACTCATCCCTGAACCAGGCATAAGTAGATTTTGGATGTATACTTTGAGATAGTTGTCCTGCAGGAAAGTCCATTGATCATTAGCTTCAGTCTTTGCAACGAAGGCATCACAATTCTTTCCAAAATGGCCTTTACTTCATATCATCATGTTTTGATATGGTCCACCTCCAAGTTTAACAATGGATATGCTGTTCTTCTGTTTATAAGCTTTGCCGTTTTTGCACCAGACATACTGCTGCTCCACAGGTCCAAAAAGTTCCAGTTTGGTCACATCAATCCATAAAAATTCTCCCAGAACTCCACAGGTCTATCTAAATTAATTAATTAATGTTCAAGTTGGCCTTTTTATTCTTTTCGGTCGAAAGAGGTATTCAGCAAGATGCCCCAACTTGGAAGCCATTCTTGTCTAGTATATGAAATATATTCCCTCTTTTTGTTGGATCATCTTGCAAGTCTTTGGCTGTGCATTGTACATTTTTTCAGTTGCTCAAAGATTTTATGATATTGTGCTTTTTTTGTTCAAAAAAACACAATATCATAAATATCACAATATCATGTTTGTTTGTTATTTGCTACTCAACTTCAGCACATGGATGGGGCTAAATGTATGTATGTGTAACACCAAGCTAATTCTGTTTTTCAATAGTCTTAATTGTGTTTGAAGACAATTATGTTCACTGCCTTTAAAATAAGTGACTAAAAACAGCAATGTTGAATAGGGATTGAATAATTATGACATAGCTGTGTTATTAAAATAATCCTATAACTCAAAAACATTACATTATTTATTGACATTATCACTTTTAATATGCCAGTAAACTGTTGTAGTAGCAATTTTTATAAAGTCCTGGAACATCAGAAAGGCTATTTGTAAAGTACTGCAGTCTCTGGGGGGTTGAATAATTTCTACTGCAACTGTAAAAGTCAAAATACGGCAAACAGTTATAAAATGGACATGTGACAGGAAGTCAAAGACATTTTACCCTGTGGAGATCTAGAGTCCTCTTCTTCATTAGTGTCTTCTCCCTCTTTAACCGGTTCGTCCTGCTTCAACACCTCATGTTCATCCAGGCTCAGCTCCTGCATGCTCTGACAAGATGTTTCCATTTGAGCTGGATGAGAGCTGTCCTTCACCTCACACTCTTCCTTGTCGCATTCCTCTTCATCCATCTCTCCTTCCATCTGTGCTGAAGTGTTTGTGACTGGCATAACTGGAGGACATGACTTGTCACCAAATGCCCTGTGGAGAATTTGAGAAAGATGTCTGTAGAAACTTTATACATCAATAAAGGTGATGTATAAAGTAGCAGAAATGGACGTTTAAATGCATGTCAAGACAGAATATCGTTGTAATGCAAAGCTCACCACAGCTGGTCCATGTATGTGTGTAAAATATTCACTCCTTTCCCCTTCATGCCACTGTTCCTCATCTCAGCGCACGACACAGCTGCTGTGCCAACAGCCACTGGTGCCCTTCAACACCACAAAGACAATTTTTATATGTTACACGTAATTGATTAGCTTTTTTTAATAGTGAATACTTACACAGAGTACTTTCAATTACAAAATTTACTTTGCTAACTACACAAAATAGTACAACATTTTTGTGCAACATTTTTGAGCATGTTTACATACACTTTTATAAACCGAGCATATGATTGTGCATGTAAATATGCTCACTGTTTGTTTAGTCTAATAAAGACATAATCTATTTAATCCCAAAAGTCAGAAACCAAAAATTCATAAATTACTAATACAATGAAATACAAATAATTTTTTTAACCTTGTAAAGTTTGACATATCAAATATACTCTGAAAAATGTACTTTACTACATGAAACAGTTCATTGTACCTTTAGATGTTTTTGTTGGATATAATATTGGATTTATCAGGCTTATGGCACATAATAGTATGACATATGAAAATATAGCACTTATATTCAAGAAGGAAAAAGGTTTTCTCAATTATATTCAGAGGCTCAAATGAAATAAAAAGCCTGATGTATAATATTTGACATTAAAAATGTTAGATGATTATTCTTATAAAATAATATTAATAATAATAATATACTGTACACTGCTGTTCAAATTTTGGGATCAGTAAGATTTTGAATGTAAAGAAGTCCTTTTTGCTTTATTATTATTTGATCAAAAATACAGAAAAAAAAACTGTAATATTGTGAAATATTATTGCATTTTCAAATAGTGTTTTTTTATTTGAATACACTTCAAAATAGATTTTATTCTTGTGATGCAAAGCAAAATTTTCATCAGCCATTACTCCGGTCTTCAGTGTCACACATTTTAAAATTGCTGATTTATTATCAATGTTGGAAACAGTTGGGCTACTTATATTTTGGAATCTTTGATACTTTTTTCAGGATTCAAATGTAAAAAGACCATTTATTTAAAATATAATTCTTTTTTGGAAGAAATTAATACTTTAATCAGCAAGGATGTGTTAAATTGATAAGAAGTGATAGTAAAGACTTACATTTTTAGTAAAGATTTCTATTTTGAATAAATGCTGTTTTTTTTTTCTTCAATTTTTTATTCGGCAAAGAATCCTGAAAAAAAAGAATCACAGGTTCCAAAAAATATTAAACAGCACAACTGTTTCCAACATTGATAATACAAGTAATAAATTAGCATTTTAGAATGATTTCTGAAGAATCATGTAACATTGAAGACTGGTTTAATGGCTGATGAAAATTCAGATTTCAAAATTCACAGGAATAAATTATATATTAAAACACATCAAAATACAAAACCATTATTTTAAACTGTAACAATATTTTACAATATTAATAGAGTTTTTTTTCTGTATTTGTGATCAAGTGAAATGTTTTTTTTGGATATAATATCTGATACATCAGGCTTATATCACAAATTATGATATAAGAAAAATGGATTTGTCCAGTTGTCCATACACATCACAGCATAATTCAAAGTGCTAGAAACATCGCTGATGATGATTTGTTAAAAATGCCAAATCCAATCTACAATCGTTGAACTTATAATAAATGTTTAAAATCTTTATCCAGTTGTGGTATAATTTTTCTTCTTTAAGAGCGAATGTGTTTAGCACGGGTACCTATTCATCACAAGAGTGACAGCACAGCAGTCTCCTTTATCTACCTCAGGAAGGCCATCAGGAGGTACCACTACACCCGGCAACATAAGATCTGCAGGAAATAAATCAGTTAGACTTGTTTTCTGACAAACACAAATGAACATTAACAAACAGGTGCTGACCTGCTCCACCAGCTAACTTCTGCATGACAGGCGGCCATGTGACAAATGCCGGTAACATGGCGGGATATTGCCACAGTGTGTACACTGACAACGACAGAAACAAACTAATTAAATAAACGTCATCACCATTAACAAAATCTAAGGGATACCTGCAGACTTACCTGTTGGAAACAGCCGTTTCTCCAGCTGAAAGAATATGGGCTTTTTATGGAGGACGTACAGAATAACTGCATCTCCCTTATGTGTGTAAATCTTCACAATATTCAGCTCTACTTTATTTGGGATCAGCTCATTTAGATCCTCAGCTGACAGAGAAGGGAAAGTAGCAGAGATATCTGCTTTCAGCTTCCTCCTGTATGGACATCAAAATAAATGCAATCTATCTTGAGTTTAAAATCTCTCTATATTCATATGTATTCGAGATTTTCAAAGGGAAAGTGATCATAGGGTTTCATCAAGATGGAAAGCGAACAACATGGGCACAAAAGAGTAACACAACAATATTATTGTTGTTTTTATACGAAAAATATATGAAAATTATATGAAACCACATAGAAACATGCCAATACTTTCGTAAGGCACTTTTATAAAGATACAGCAGATGATCTTAAATGAGTAAAACGCACACAGTATCTTGTAATAATATAACGTTAATAGCTTTCACACGAGGCATTCAATATTAAGTCTGACGTTATATATATTTTAAAAGTTTGATCAAATAATGTGCACGAAACATAGTTGTCTAGACAGTTGATTTACTCAAGGCTGAATCGGATTTACTAAGCAAGTGTGCTTCTTTCATTTTAACTCATCTTAATAAATCTAACTGGTTGAATACCTGTCAGATCCCTTGATAACGGTGTTAGATTTCACACGAAACGCCTTTGCAAACATCTCAGTATTCCGATTAAGTATTTGCAAGAAGCCCCTATAAATACCTAACGGAGTTCGGTTCTCTAATATTTCATTTTATAAAAACTGTTTTATTAGAGTGATTCAATCATATGCTCTGCTCAGACCGCCATGCGGGTGCAACGCTAAAACACGTCCGACTGGAAAATGCCAGTGTTTGTTGAAGTGACCGCTAGACTAGTCAATTTTGAAACTAATAGCCTATCGTTCAGTTATTAAACTGATTTGTTGGTATTGAACGAGAAAAAGTTGTTAAGTCGTTAGGCAGAATGTATTTGAATGAGTCACTGTTCTGCAATGAAAGTGAATAGTGACTGACTAACTGACTACTAATAATGTGACCCTGGACCACAAAACCAGTAATAAGTGTCAATTTATCGAAATTGAGATTTATACATTATCTGAAAGCTGAATAAATAAGCTTTCCATTGAAGTATGGTTTGTTAGGATAGGATGTTTGGTCAAAATACAACTGTTTGAAAATCTTGAATCTGAGGGTGCAAAAACTCTATTGAGAAAACTGCCTTTATAAAGTTGTCCAGATGAAGTTCTTAGCAATGCATATTACTATCAAAAAATAAGTTTTTATATATTTACGGTAAGAAATTTACAAAATATCTTCATGGAACATGATATTTATTTAATACCCTGCTGAAAAAAACAGCTAAAACCAGCCCAGTTTTAGCCAGAGCTGTTAAAACACTCCCACAGGCTTCCATAGGAAATGAGGAATGCGGAAGTAAAGCGTGTCATGGAGTGGCCAATAGTTTCAAACAACCAATAGTTCCAGCATTAAAGCCCATTAATTTCAGAGTTTCTCAAGCAACGTCGCTGGTAAATTGAAGAAATTACTGCATTTTTAGCTAAGGAAGTGCCCAACACTCCTCTAAAACCAGCCTGTTTGTTTTTTGTTTTGTTTTGTTTTGTTTCATGATTTTTGGCGTAAAAGAAAAACAGATCATTTTGACCTATACAGTGTATTTTTGGCTATTGCAAATATGCCCATGCTACTTAAGACTGTATTTGTGGTTCAGGGTCACAAATGTGAAGGCTTTATCAGTCACAGAGCAAAATTAGTCTTAAGTACATATCTAGCAAAATAACCACATTTCTGGCTGCTTTTGACTTTCATGTACAGTATAAACCAGTGCAAAGAGTTGTTGTGTCTGTGTGAAGATTCCTTCTGTTCAGGTAAAGATATTCAAAGATATTCAACCTGCCCTGTTAATTGGATCCTTTTAAAATCCTTTAAGCTGGTCTAAAGAAATCTTCACTGCTGCTTGGACAGAGATGAACACGGTCTATCACTATGCTGGATGATACAGAAAATAAAAATAATGCTGTTCCTTCCAATGAACAGAAAGAGAGTCAGCATCAGATCAGCATTGTGCCTCCAGAGTCGGCAGTGAAATCCACACTGAAGATAAAGAAGAAAGTAATAACGGAGGAGTATAAGCTTGCAGGGCAAGTGCTCGGGATCGGCATCAACGGCAAGGTCTGGGAAATATTCCAGAAGAAAAGTGGCAAAAACTATGCTTTGAAGGTATTGATTTTATTAGTTATTTTTCGAAAATATATGCTTATTTCCATTCTTAATGTCCAAACTATTTTTTTTTCCATTTTAAAGAAAATAAAAGGAATGTAAAAAGGGTGATTATTAAATATGTTTGTGTATGATAAAATCTCTGTTACAGTTACAACTCCTACCAGTTATTCACTGTTTACTCCATTAAATTCAATGTTTGTACTACTGTATACATGGTCCCCTTTGAGTTCAGGAGTTTATATTATTAAAAAGCTTTGGTAAATAGGACCAGTCATGTATTCCTGGAAATAAGTGTACATTTTAATGCTCTAAAAACTAAAGGTTCTTTAGGTTCTTTATTGTGTAGTCAAGGAAATAAGGTGCCACAAAACGTTTTTCCATTATAATAGGGTTACTGGAGCTATTAACGTCTGTTGAATTCTGGCAGGAACTTATGGGATCCATTAAGCACTTAAGCTATAGACTTTGTAAATTCCTCACAAAAACTGCCTAGACATTCTCCAGGAGCTCTGCCAGTGTGGTCATTTGAGAAACCCTATAGCCTCAATTATCTTTTCATTTTTACTCAGATATCCTTCTTGGCACTCTTTATTGTCTATCTGCCTATTTAATGCCACTGAAACTATCCCACATGACAAACACACAAAACAAGTTGTGAAAAATCTGTTGTGTACCATACCGTAAATATAGTTTCAACCTTCAGTATATTTCAGAATGTACTTTATGGGCAAGAAAATACATTTCCAGTGTTACAAAAGCCTATACATTTGGGTTAAATTCAATTGTGGATGGAATAGACTACTAGAGATCAAAACTATATTTATCCTCCCGACTACCATGAGAAACAGTTTTGTGATTTTTAGTATTTTTTTCATGTCATTACATTGTTTAGAGCATATATATATATATATATATATATATATATATATGCTCTAAACAATGTAATAATATATATTATATATATATATATATATATATATATATATTATTATTATTATTATTATATTCATATGTTTTGTTACATCCTCTGTAGAGGAAACCAGGACTTAAAAAAATCCTGTTATTTAATAAAATAAAAACGACGTGAATAGACATAAAAAGGCATAAACAGTGCCGTTTTTGTTTTAATCACAAATCAATTTTTATTTTTTTATACCAAAATGTATATAAAAATGATTCTTAACTATGTTATGAAACATATGATAATGATTTGATATAGCATTTTTGCATGTAAAATGACCATGAACAGGTTTTCGCAATATAAACAATGTATCTATAAACTGTATCTATTTTGCACACTGTTTTTTGGGGCAACATATAATGAAATAAATGTAATAATAGGAATAATAATTGGCAAGACTTTCATAATAATATCTAATATTTCATAGCAATATTGAAATATAATTTCATTCCCTATTCACTTCCCTATTCTCCCAAAATGTGTAATAAACATGCTTTAAGTCCTGGTGTCCTCTACAGTGGACATGTATAAAAATTGATGTCCTGTTTCATTACAGAAAGTCATATTTTGATTTGAAACCACATTACGTTATCCTGAGATGTTGTTTTATAACAAACAACTTGAAAATGTGTCAGATTTAAATGATCATTACAAAATATTATCATATTTCCATGAGTGTGTTAAGTTTGATCACTAAATTAATGTCAGCTATTTTTAAAGACCAAGGAGAGGAAGTGGTCCTGGTGAAATGTCCAAACATTTGGCATCTTTGAAAAGCCCTAACTGTACAGGACATCCAGACTTAAAACTGTGACATGTAAGGTCTCAGAGAAATCACTAAAAACGAATGTCCTCTTCATATTTATTGTCATGATATATTATAATGAGTTCTTTTTATGTAATTATTAATTTATTCAGTCTATAAGGGTTTCATACAAAGCTTGCTGTTTTTGCTGCTCTTGAACGCTCACTTTCAGATGTTGCGGGACACCCCTAAAGCTCGACAGGAAGTGGAGCTTCACTGCAGGGCATCAATCTGCCCCCATATTGTAGGAATCGAAGATGTCTTTGAGAATTACTACCAAGGCAAAAAGTGTTTGCTTCTCATCATGGAGTGGTAGGACTTGTTAACACAATTAAATCAAAATGTTATAATACCAATTGGGATATTGTTTTTGATACTATACAAGTCTATGACAAAAATATGTGAGATTATTAAGTCAAAATGCTGGATCTGTTCAACAGTATGGAGGGGGGAGAACTCTTTCGCCACATTAAGGAACGTGGTGATCAAGCTTTCACTGAAAGAGGTACAGATTCTCACATCAAACATACACACAGATTCAGCACACTGATAATAAAACAGTAAACACATCACAATTGCTATTTTTTCCCCTTCCACATGATGAGTAGAAGCCTCGGAAATAATGAGAAGTATAGGAGAAGCTGTGGAGTTTCTGCATGATATTAACATTGCCCACAGAGACCTCAAGGTGAGCTACTATATAGGCATTATTATGCATCAGCACTATATTATATTATCCACTATAGTTCAAAAGTTTGGGGTCAGCAAGATTTTTTGTATTGCTTTTATTCAGCAATGCAATAAATTGATCAAAAGTGACTGTAAACACATTTGTAATGCTACAAAAGACTTTTCTTTCACATCAGCGCTATTCTTTTGTTTGTTTTTCTATCAATTCCTCAAAGAATAATGAAAACATCATGATGCATGATTTATTAATATTAAAAATAAATGTTAATGTTAAAATAGAAAATATTTATTTTAAATTTAAATAAAATTACAACATTACCGTTTTTATATCAGGTTTACCCAAATGATTCTATGTTATGAAACTTGTAATAAAATCTAGTCGAAGTTCGAAGTGCGACAACAAGACACACACAAATGTGACCCTGGACCACAAAACCAGTCATAAGTTATTTTTTTTTAAACTGAGATTTATACATTATCTGAAAGCTGAATAAATAAGCTTTCCATTGACTTGTTATGATATGACAATATTTAGCCGACAACGACTTGAAAATCTGGATTCTGAGGGTGCAAAATATATATACAGTACATATATATATATATATATATATATATATAGAGAGAGAGAGAGAGAGAGAGAGAGAGAGAGAGAATCGCCTTTGAACTTGTCCAAACAAAGTTCTTAGCAATGCATTTTACTTTTCAAAAATTAAGTTTTGACATATTTACTGTAGGATATTTACGAAATATCTTCATGGAACATGATCTTTACTTAATATCCTAATGATTTTTGGCATAAAAGAAAAATCTTTTATTTTGACCCATACAATGTATTTTTGCCTATTGCTACAAATATACCCCAGTGACTTATGACTGGTTTTGTGGTCCAAGGTCACAAAAATTGCTGAATGGTTAGCTGGTGTTTAAACTCTGGCTGAAGGTCACAAAGTTGAATTATAATTAAGGCATATAAATTAGCTTGTTTTCCTGAGGCCATTTGGCCATCATATTATGTAACTGTTGGATCCAGCAGTGGTTTCCAATTGAAAATGCAGCCAATTATGTTGCTTTGACTTGAACTGAACATGGCAATTTAATAACTGCTTTAACTTCCAAATGATCTAACTGAGAATACATTTTACAGCATGTTTATGGAAGAACAGTCATTCTGTAATGTTATACTCCCTCACTGCTGGAAGCCAAGAGGAAAACTCAACATGTAGAGTTCATTTAGAAGTAAATAAGTAGATGATTTCTCCTAATTATAACTTGTTGAGTGTTAAAGCTTCAAAAAAGATATTACTCTCTAGTTGTTTCCAGAATCTAACATAATGTGTAGAAACAAAACAAAACATTATAGAAGTTGTTAATGAAACAAATATGTTTGATGTTTTACAAAAAATGCTATTTCACTTTCTCTACCTCAATGTGTTGTCATTTTTTTGTATTTGTGAAATTTAGTAGCAATTTCTGAGTGAAAAAGTGTATCTACACCAATATTTTTTTCAGTGCAGATATAGTTAACAATGTAGCACTTACTTTTACAACACACATTATACAGTTACATTTTCAAGCATATAAACACAAGAATCCTTTTGTATTTAACTTTCAATCTTCTGGTTGGCAGCCCGAGAATTTACTGTACACTTCAAAGCATCCGGATGCCCAGCTCAAGCTTACAGACTTTGGATTCGCCAAAGAGACCACGTCCAACAGCTGCTTGAAAACCCCTTGCTATACACCTTATTACGTGGGTAAGCAGACAAGACAGTTTCCAGTTTTATTTAGCATCATAATACAGTGAAGCTAAAGCAAATCCTTTTCTTTCAGCTCCAGAGGTGCTTGGTCCAGAGAAATATGATAAATCATGTGACATGTGGTCATTAGGGGTCATCATGTACATCTTGTGAGTGACAACAATCTGATCTGGCTCTGAAATATCACACCAGTGCTTCATATTCATTCACAACCAATATGTATCCTCTTAGGTTGTGTGGATATCCACCATTTTACTCAAACCACGGCTTACAGCTTTCACCGGGAATGAAAAAACGCATACGGAATGGACAGTATGAATTTCCAAACCCTGAATGGTCTCAGGTGTCAGAAGAAGGTCATTTTATAATATATATCACTTCTAAAGGCACATTTTGTTCAAACACCATGAGGTGCATTATGTGATAAGACATTTTTTCTTTACTCTACAGCAAAGCAGCTCATTTGCCAGCTACTGAAAACAGATCCATCAGAGAGAATGACCATCACACAATTCATGAACCACTCTTGGATCAATGTGAGCATTAGCATTTTAAAATTAAATCTTTGAATAAACAGGCAAAGGTCTTGTGGAGCAGGAACACATTTAAGTACATGAGAATTCATTTAGCATTTTTTCCACTCTGAGTTTTGTAAGACTTTTTAATTTGATTTGATTTTTATTTTTAAGCATGTTTCTCTCTTGGTGTATGCAGAAGTCAATGAATGTTCCTTCAACACAACTACACACAAGTCAAGTTCTTAAGGAAGAGAGTCACGTCTGGGATAAATTCAAGGTCTGTTCTCTGTATCATATATTCACATACATGCATAAAATATAATATTGAATGAAACGTACACTAACATTGAACTGTTTGGGGTTAGTACATTTGCAAGAATATATTAAATTGATCAAAAGTAACAGTAAAGTTACAAAACTTTATATTTTCATGTATATGCTATTCTGTTGAATCCTAAAACAAAAGTTGAGGTCAAAAGTTTACATACACCTTGCAGAATCTGCAAGAAGTTGATTATTTTACCAATATAAGAGGGATCGTACACAATGCATGTTATTTTTGAATAAAATATTTCGGTAACACTTTATTTTAAGGTGTCCTTGTTACACGTTACATGTACTTACTTTTATAACAAAGATTAATTATGCATAATTGTATGCAAGTAACCTTAAGCGAAACCCTAATCTTAACCCTGACCATAAAGTAAGTACAATTAGTTAATTAATATTACTCAGTAATTAAATGTATAATTACACCATAACAAGGACACCTTAAAATGAAGTATTACCGATAGTTCACATAAAAGACGTTTATATGTAGTCCACAAAAGAAATAATAGTTGCATTTATAAAAAAGTTTAAATACACTTGATGTTGTTACTAGAATGATCCACAGATGTTTTTTGTTTTGTTTTGTTTTGTTTATGATTCATGAGTTCATCTCTTGTTTGTCCTGAACAGTTAAACTGCCTGCTGTTTTTCAGAAAAATCTCTGGTTTTTCAGCATTTTTGCATATTTACAGAATGTTCAAACACTTAGCAGATAAAAAACATTAAGAGCCAGGGGTGTAAACATTTTTAATTTGAAGTTCAAGGTAAATTTAACTTATTTTGCCTTCTGGGAAATTAGTAAGTAAGTATCTTCTGTAGCTTCTGAAGGGCAGTACTAAATGACAAAAATATGACAGTTAAGCAAAATAAGAAAAATGTACACATCTTCATTCCGTTCAAAAGTTTACACGCTGGCTCTTAATGCATTGTAATAGTTGCATATGAGTCACTCAGTTGTCCTCAATGTAAAAAAATAGATCTCAAAATCATACAGTCATTGTTGGAAAGGGTTCAAATACACAACAAGAATTTGTGGGACCTAAAGGATTTTTCTGAAGAACAGCAGACAGTTTAACTAACAAGAGACTCATGAACTATCATAAAACAGAAAAAAACAGCTGTGGATCATTCAGGTAACAGCACTGTATTAAGAATCAAGTGTATGTAAACTTTTGAACAGAGTAATTTTTATAAATTCAACTATTATTTTCTCTTGTGGACTATATGTAAACGTCTTATATGTGAAATATCTTAAACAGGTCAAAAACACAAAATAAAAAAATAACATGCATTCTGTATGATCCTGTATGATTACAACAAATCAGCATATTAGAATGATTTATGAAAGATCATGTGACACTTAAGACTGGAGTAATGATGCTTGAAATTCAACTTTGATCACAGGAATAAATTAACTTTCAAAATATATTCAAATAGGAAACATTTGAAATTGTGATTATATTTCACAATATTACTGTTTCTACAGACCCCAAACTTTTGAATACAGTGTCAATGACCATAGGTATCAGTTCAGTGTGAAATATATATATATTTGAAATGCTTTTGCTAAGTCTAATCTGTGTGTAATTACACAGGAAGAGATGACCAATGCCTTAGCAACAATAAGAGTTGACTACGAACAAATAAAGATCAAACCAATCAAGGACTCGTCCAATCCTCTTCTTCTAAAGAGAAGAAAGAAAATGGTGGATGCAATAAAAGAAGAAGAACCAGGGCCGTGACAAAGTAATGCATGTGGAAACATGCAAAGCTCTTAATCACAGGTCACTCAAAGAATAAGAATAAAAAAAAAATCTTAATGTTTGTTTTACTCAACAGCTGGAGAATAAGGGAAACAAAATGGGGCCTTTCATGGCATTTAACCCTTTACTGTAACTGTAAGCATCCCCTCAGTGGAGTCAAGTCAAGTTTACTTCACCATATTACAAATAAATCCTAATCTAATCATGACAAACTATATATTGTTGGAAAGGTCCTAAAGATTCCTAAATAGATATTTGACCAGTGTCTTTTGTAACACTATTAATAATCAAAATAATATGTCTGAATTAATATGTGACCCACGGACCACAAACCCAGTCATAAGGGTCAGCTTTTTGAAACATCATCTGAAAGATGAATAAATAAGCTTTCCATGATTTATAGTTTGTTAGGATAGGGCAATATTTGGCCGAGATACAACTATTTGAAAATCTGTTGGGTGCAAAAAAATCTAAATATTGAGAAAAATCGCCTTTAAAGTTGTCCAAATGTTCTTAGTATCCAGATTATTATTAACTAAGTTTTTATGTAAGTGTTCATGTTTGTTTTATTGGGTATAATACTACAGGGGAGTGTGTTACGCTAGCATCCTGTTAAAAACTGATCAACAACTAAAAAACAGCAGCCAAAAACATTACATCACAATGTTATATAAACACTGGTATGCATTAATTAAGTAAAGTATGAATTAATCTGGATCAAGCCTAAGAAATGACTGCTGGTTAAACATTCCCCTGTGACAAATGAGTAATTGACTTCATGTGAGTATTTTCCACATTATGTTTTTCTTGCCTTCACGATGTCATTAAATGCACCATGGCCTTTTATTAAAAAACAAATAAATATGGCTATATAAATATTTCCAAGAATTCTGTGCATTTATTAATTTGATGGCACTGATTTGCACATGAGAACAACACCTTCCATTCATTAAATCCATTTAAATGCTAGCAATTGTTCATGTCTTGCCTCTTTTGCTTTTCTATCCGGCTACTTTGACATGTCCAGTTTTATTGGTTTTACAGAAATCCATCACGTTTTAACTGCACAAGCTATTTCTTAAGCTTTAACGTCAAGAAATCCCTTTTCTAGAATGTGAAACCACTGTAATTCCAACTAAAGTTAAAACATGCTCCATCATACTAAGTCAAATGCTGCAGAAGTGCACGAACACACGCACAAAGGCTCATCCTGAGTTGGGATAATGATAAGGCAGGGGTCCCGTCCTGACAGAATCCATGAAGTAAGGCTGTTAAAATGCAGATGTTTTGCCTTCTCACACATGGCACTCATACTCACAAAGCCTCAAGGCACAAAACACAGCATAACATGTTAGTGAGGCAGGAGACAAAGCTTCACTGTACTGGCTTTACACTGAAGACTCTGGGCTGTGCAACTGTATCCATTTACTAGAATGTGATTTACTGTACAAATAATGTAAAACGGCTATACGGGTTGAATTATATAAGGTACGGTTAATGTTTTTCCTTCTGTATGTGTTTATAAATGTGTTTCACAATTTTGAGGAACATGAGTGTAAACCAAACATTCATGCTGTACAGGATAATGACTTCATCCTGATATTTGCATACAGCAACTTGTTTCTTCTTTTTTTTTTTTTTCTCATTCCCCAAAGCAAACACAAGGGGTAAAAAAGATCCAAAAGCACAGAGGCTACAACAACAGGTATGTCTTTTTAATTTTAGCAGATATATTGCATGAAACCAAATGCATTAGAAAAGCTTTTTTTCTTTAACTGAAGAGAAGGAGTGCATTTTTGTCCATGCAGGTTATATAGTAGAATGACTGAATTATATTTTTTTGCTGAATAATTATTTTATTGCAAAACATACTTTTATTTCATTTAAAACGTTGACATTCATTCAATCATTTTTATTATTATAATTATTTTTTTTTCTCTCATTTTAATTAATTAAATCTACTCTGACATGAAAGGGAATACTATTACATCATTATTGACATTTTTAAAGATGTTTTTTTTTTTTGCCAAAAACTTAATTAAAACATAATTAAATAAATAAATAAATACATATATAAACTAAAAAACACACAGAGAGAGAAGATACACATTAAAACATTATGAACAGTGAGATTTTTAATGTTTTTTTTTTAAAGAAGTCTCTTCTGCTCACTAAGCCTGCATTCATTTGATCCAAAGTACAGCTAACAGTAAAATTTTGAAATATATTTACTATTTAAAATAGCTGTTTTCTATTTTAATATATTTTAAAATGTAATTTATTTCTGTGATTTCAAAGCTGAATTTTTATAATCATTACTTCAGTCACATGATCTTTCAGAAATCATTCTAACATTCTGATTTGCTCCTCAAAAAACATTTATTATTATTATTATTATGTTGAAAACTTACTATATATATATATATATATATATATATATATATATATATACGATACATTAGTATAAAAGCTTTTCATTTTGTACAAAAAAAAAAAAAAGCGCTTAACTGTTTTAAATATTGATAATAATAATAATACTAATAATAAATGTTTCTTGAACAGCAAAACAGCATATCAGAAGGATTTCTAAAGGATTATGTGAAACTGAAGACTGGAGTAATGATTCTGAAAATGTAGCTTTGATTACAGGAATAAATTACCTTTTAGAATATATATTTAAATAAAAAAGTTGCTATTTTAAATAGTAAAATATTTCACAATATTACTGTTTTGCTGTACCTTGGATCAAATACATGCAGGCTTGGTGAGCAGAAGAGAATTCTTTATAATATATGTGATACATAATTTATTAATTTGATTTTAATTGAAATGTTTTAAAATTATTCATGGGTTTTGAAGAAAGACATAAATAATTTGTCTAACAAATTGGACAAATAGATTATTAAAGAAATATAATCCATCAAAATGACATCCTCATCAAACCAAATTAATGGCACTATACATGTCGAAACAAGAACCTAAGCAGATGTATTAGTGTATATCAGTGTATTATTTTCAATATCGCCCTGAGATTTGAAGCTGTCATCAGCACTGAAAGCTGGATTAATCAATCTTCATGTGTAAACACTACCGAAGCTTCCCGCAGGCAAAACTCACGTCTCTTTCCTAAAACCTGTGCTTTCTTACAGAGGAAAAAAAAACTACTTTATATTACACGTAGCATACTTGCCCAGACCTGAGAGCATTTTTTATGATATCTGTCTACCACAACTCAGCTTTGAGAGATATAACACATACAACTTGTAAATAATTATGATGATTTCTTGTAATGATATATAATATATATGGAAACCATTGTCAGGAGGATATTGAGATCTACAGTATGCATGTCTGTGCCTTAACGCTTGTGAAACGTGATAAAGTTTTTTGTAGCTGCTCATTTAAAACATAATGAAATATTGCCTATACTGGCTGTATACAGTGCGGTCTGAAACCACTTAGGAAATCTGGGACTTACAGGTTATCTCTATGTTTATGTACATGTGAAAAATTTAGAAAACATAAATAATTTCATCATCATTTTATAATAATTTAAATAATTTGTAATAAAAATGTTTGAATCTATTATGAATAATAATCAGAATGAAAATAATGTTACTTGATAATTTGGTAATAATTAAAAGAATTTGTAATGAAAAAATATGAATTTATTAAGAATAATGTCTAATGAAAATTTGATTTCAAAAAAGTAAAACAGAATAAAATGCCCTCCACTAATATTGGCACCCTTAGTAAGTATGATCATCTTTCACACCCCAAAAATTCAAAATTCTAATCTTTCATTCACCTAAAACAATAGAAAGTGGGGGGAAAATCTCATTATGAAAAAAATGTTTTTCTCTTCATGTTGGCCACAATTATTGGCACCAGTTATTGCAACATCTTTTTTCCCAAGACAACAGGTTTGAGTTTTCTCCTGTAATGCCTGATGATTTTGGAGAACACCTGACCATTAGTTTAGAGACCATTATGTCATACAGAATATCTCCAGATCCTTCAGATTCCAAGACAATAGCTCCATGTTGGTTCTTTGTCTCTTCAGTTCACCCCACTCATTTCCTACAGGGCTCAGGTCAGGGAACTGAGACAGCCATGGCAGAAGCTTCATTTTGTGCTAAGTGACCCATGTTTGTGTTGATTTTGATGTTTGTTTTGGATCATTGTCCAACCAGAGCCCATTAAAAGATTTCTAACTGATGCAGTCAGGTTTATTATTTTTTTAATCTGTTGCCATTTGCTAGAATCCATGATGCCATTTATCTGAACAAGATGTCCTTGATTTCCTGCAGAAAAATAGGCTCACAACATTAAATATCCAGCTGTATATTAACAATGGACATAGGGTTGTTGCCAAAAAGCATTTCATCTGACCGTAGAAGCCAGTCCCATTTGAAGTTCCAGTTGTATCTGACAACTGAATATGCTGGAGTTTGTTTTTGGATGAGTGAGGAGGATATTTCTTGAAACCCTTCTAAACAAGTGGTGATGTAGGAGCTGTTTGATACTTTTTTTGTAGGCTTTGTGACTCATTTTTATAATCTTGTGGAACAGGAAGCCATGGCTGGACAATTTCATGCTCCTATTCACCCTGATGTGCTATTCTATTTATTTATGTATTTTTTAGATATGAATGGGTATATACTTCATATTCAGATATTTTACTAGGGGTGCCAATAATTGTGGCCAACATGCATTGGAGAAGAACATTTACTTCATAATGTGAGATTCCCCACACTTTCAGTTGTTTTACTTCAGTGAAAGATTAGAATTTTTGTACATTTTTGAACTGCAGATTAGAAAGATAAACTATGCAGATTTACCTTTGCTCATATTTACTAAGCGTGTCAATATTGCCAATATCACTGTAATAATGTATATTTATGTTATTTTATGAATGTTGCCGCAGGTGTTCCCCAAGGGTCAGTCCTGGGTCTTCTTCTGTTTATTATTTATTTATTGCCTCTGGGACAAATTTTTAGAAAATTTGGCATTCATTTTCATTGTTATGCAGATGACACCCAACTTTATGTGTCTTCTTTACCTACTTCCATTTTTCCTTCATCTTCTTTGTTAAGTTGTTTGGTGGAAATAAAAACCTGGTTTTCAATTAATTTTCTGAAACTCAATAGTGATAAAACTGAAATACTTCTTGTAGCATCCAGATCTAATTTGGCAAAATCTACTAGTTTTTCTGTGACTATCGATCAGTCTATCGTTTCTCCTTCTTTGCAAGTAAAAAGTTTGGGTGTCGTCCTTGATAATACACTATCTTTCGAAACTCACATTTATAATACTGTCCGATCTGCCTATTTTCACTTACGGAATATAAACCGTCTTTGTTCCTCTTTAACAACAAATACCGCTGCTATTCTTGTACATTCTTTGGTTACATCACATTTAGATTATTGCAATTCTTTACTCTTTGGTCTCCCTTCAAAACTTTTACTAGAACCCCTTTTGTAGAGCATATTTCTCCAGTTCTTTGTCATCTGCATTGGCTTCCGGTCAAATATTGTATCAACTTCAAAATGTTGCTTCTTACTTACAAAGCACTCAGTAATCTTGCCCCTTCTTATCTTTCTGATCTTCTACAAATGTATACCCCTGCACGCACCCTGAGACACACCCTTCTTCATCGGTTTTTCTGATTCAACCACGTATTAATTTGAGCAGCATGGGGTCAAGGGCTTTTAGTTATGCTGCCCCTTATTTGTGGAACGCTCTTCCCCAGGACATTCACAACTGTGATAGTCTTCACAATTTTAAAACTTGACTTAAAACGTATTTATTTAAACAGGCTTACTTTTGATTGCACAAATGTGTATCAATGTATATGAATGTTTTCATTTAAGTTACGGATTTGTTTGGATGGATTTTTGGTTGTATGGTTTTAGGATTACTTGTAAGGTGACCTTGAGTGCCATGAACGGCGCCTATAAATAAAATGAATTATTATTATTATTATTATTATTATTATTATTATTTAATAATTTGATAATGGTTTTAGATTATTCATTTCATTAATTGCAGAAAATTTCCAATAATAATAATATTAATAATAATAATAATTGTTATTATTATTATTATTATTATTATATAAAACAAATCAAATAAAAATAATAATATTTTAATGTTTTAAATAATTTAAATAATTTGTAATGAAATTATTAATTTATAATGGATAATTTCTAATTCAATTACAAAAAATTTATAGATGTAAAGAATAATAACAAGTTATTTGATAATTAAGTAATAATTTAAAGAATTTGTACTAAAGGGCTATGAATTCCCTGCTCACTCTAAAGTCTAAACTCCAAGCTCCAAGGGCTCTGGGCATAGGAATGTTCACTTCCACTTGGAATTTCCGTTTGATACGAATACATGTATCGTTACACCCCTATTAATTAAATATGGTCTCAAATGAATACATTTGTGACAATGGACCACAAAACCAGTCATGAGGGTTTTTTATTTTTTGAAATTGAGATTTATACATCATGTGAAAGCTAAATAAATAAGCTTTCCATTGAGGTAAGGTTGTTAGGGTAGAACAATATTTGGTTGAGATACAACTATTTAAAAATATGGAATCTTGTCCAAATAAAGTTCTCATGGAACATGATTTTTACTTAATATCCTAATGATTTTCGCATTAAAGAAAAATAGATAATTTTGACCCATACAATGTATTTTTGGCTATGGCTACAAATATACCCGTGCTACTTTCTTTGTGTGGTCCAGGGTCACACTGATTAAACTAATGGTCTAAAAAAATTTGCATATGTATTTGTGTCCTGACAGGAAACTAGTCACAATGAAAGGCTGGATTTTATTGCTGATGTTGTCAAGGCTTGCTGATTTTTCCATGACAAAACCAACTAACTCTTTGACCTGGCTAAGTTTTCTGCGCAACCGAGCCTACGGTCACGGTTATGGGCGCAGTCACAATAACAACCATGCCTCCCTAAGAGCCGATGATGAGGATGAGCGTCCCGTGCTGGACTGTCCTTTGGAGTGTGACTGCCCTTCTTCCTACCCCAGCGCAATGTACTGCAACAACCGCAAGCTGCAGCATGTGCCGTTTGTCCCATCTCACATCAAGTATGTATACTTGCAAAACAACCAGATCAAAGGCATCACAAATGGTGTCTTTGATAATGCTCCAAATTTAGCTTGGATCAGCCTACACACAAATAATCTGACCTCTGACAAGATCGGCGACAAAGTTTTTGCCAAGCTACCAAACCTTGAGCGCCTGTTTTTACACAACAACAACCTAAGTCGGGTTCCACATGGTTTACCACGTTCCCTTCAAGATCTACACATGAATCACAATAATATCTCAAAGGTCCCGGTCGAATCTTTCCGTGGAATGAGCAACCTGACAGCCTTGCACCTCCAAGTGAACGCCATTGAAGACCTCGGCAATGCACTTGAGGGTCTGCATTCCCTGACCATGTTAGACTTGCGAGGGAACAGACTGAAGAAGATTCCAGAAAGCCTGCCACTAAAACTGAGCCAACTCTACCTCGAATACAACCGCATATCCAGTGTTCCTGCTGATTTTCTGAGCCAGAGGCCTGAGCTGCGCTTTGTACGTCTGTCTCACAACCAACTCACCAATGGGGGAATTCCAGCCAAGGCTTTCAATGTCAGCACACTCGTGGAGCTTGATTTGTCCTTCAACAAGTTGGAAAGGATTCCCACTATTAGCACCAGTCTGGAAAATCTGTATCTCCAGGCCAACAAGATCAAAGGTACAGAAAAAAAAAAACACCTCTGAAAACGTTACAGTACACTTATACTCATAAGGCATGTCAAAGGCTTATATGCAAATCTACTCTTAAAATATATGCCTATCCTAATGGCATGCTTCAAAACTGCCACTTATTACAAATATGCATTGCTCTCAACTACAAATATTGTATTTAAACTTAGAGTTGATATAATTATTTTCATGTAAAAAGGAGAAATAGAGAAATAGTGAACTACTTTACAAGTAAAGTTATGTATCTGCATGCAAAGGTGTTTCTACAACTTTGGACTTTTATGTCAGCAGGTTGATGCTTATTAAAAGGAACCCCAGGGCTTAATTTAATGTAAATTATGTCTCTTACTGAAATAAGTAGTAAAAAACCCATCAAAAAATTAAGTTATTTTAAAAATTTACATTGTTTTATATATATATTTTAGACTAGGAGGTGCTATTATTTTGATTATGTGAAAAGGTTGCACTTTGTGAGCTACTGGCACTACCTGTTGCTATTTTTACCACAGCACAACTTTAAGTAAAATAAAATACTGATATAATTACCACAGCTACTGAAAGACCTTACAACTGGCAATTGATATAAGGGTAGGCTTAAATCAAATGTAGTACCAATGATTTTTCCCCACAAATCTATGCTGAGAAACTCTTTCAGTGGCTGGGGCGGCATGACAAGCGTCGAGGATGGCATCTAGCATTTCTTGTGTCTGTTGTTTGTAAGCTCTTTTAGTAGCGGTGGTCTACTATGCAAGTAAGTAAGAACGTTTTATTTGTCCACAAGGTTCTTCCTATTTTTTTCTCCTAATCGTATCATTAGGAAAGCATTGAAGACTTACATGGCTTCTTTTGTTGCCCTTCAACTGAAAATCACAACCAAAAGCTGCATAATGTGGCATTGTACCAGTACTTTACTTTTCAAGTTGTGTTGCAGTAAAAATAGCAACAGGTAGCGCCAGTAGCTTACGTCAGTGAAATAATGGTGGTCCAATATATGTATAAAATGTGGATTTTTTACAATTTTCATGGGTTATCTACTACATATTTCTGCAAGTGACATCATTTACATTATATTAAGCTACAAGTCTTAATACCTAGGGTTTCCTTTTAAAGTAACACATTTTGTTACTTTGTCCTTTTGCTTTGTCCTTTTGTTTCCAATATGTCTTGGAAACATTATGATGTAAACAAGGCAAATTAGCATTAAAGCACAATTCCATAAAAGCGCCGATGGATTTACTGCGATTTACTGACAATGCATACATTAAAGAACATAGACATAGCCAGAACTCCTACAACTGCATATTATAAGGCCAGGCACAAAAATAACTGTTTCCAAGCCTTTTCAATGCTAATTCTTCACAACGTGTCTTTAGTAAATTCTGACAGCACTATTTTAAGGCCAAAAGATGGTTTGTGCTGATGCAGGCTGTTAGTAAATCAATCCCTAAGTGTCTTTACTTCATAGTAACATTTAAATGAATCATTTGCTACAATGCACATATTGTGTACATACACATTTTTTTATTATTATTGTACTTATCCACTTATATGTATGGAATATAAGTCTATGGGTGAAAAGAATAACACCAATTTGCAATATCACTGATGAGACCGAAAACCAGACCCATAAAATTTACAAATGGCCATGCACGCTGTGAATAGTTACATAAATACCTGGGTGCAATTGCATGTCATTACATAATTACAGTGTTGACCTTAAAACAAACAGCAAAAATATGTTTTATGATGTTTTGAAATACATCATAAACACAATACATACATTGTACTAAACAATTAGTAGATAAAGACACATAATGTAAAGTTACTAAAAGACTTTCAGTTAAAAAAAAACAACAACATACAAACAGGGTTTGGTCTTCAAAAAATTTGTTTCACACATTCCACAAAAACATGTTGCGGTTCTACTGATGTATTGCTCTGACAGTTGCCCATTAGCCTTTGACCTTTTTATAGGATTAGTCATAGCTATTCTAAAGTACATAGGCTGTATGTGTGCCTGCATGGATAAAACAATAACTGAATAACAGTTTTCCCTACATTTTCCAGAATTTTCAGTGAGCAGTTTCTGCAGGGTTGTGGATACAAGCAATTACTCTAATCTGCGTGTACTGCGGTTGGAGGCCAATGAAATTAGTGCCCAAGACATACCGACTGAAGCTGTACTCTGTCTGCGTCTGGCAACCAACATCGACCTATAGGCCTGACATCAACACAGCCACAGTAACCTACATGAGCATAGAGAAGAGGAAGAGAGAGACAACATCTTGGAATTAGCAGTTTCGTTATCTTTTGTATGATCTATTCAATAGTAAAATGATTGTGTGGTTGTAATAAGCAAATTTATCACACATGCCTTGCAATATCACCAAAAATATGTTAGGATAATGATTATAACTTCTAACTTAAACATCTGATGTCTTTGTGTGTGACCAAGCCTGTCAATTTGAATGTCTGTTCCATTTTATTTCTGACACACTAAAGACAGGAAAGTATAGAAGTTCATTACTGTCAAAAAACAAAAACAAAAACAGAATTCTGAGTTTATTTCTTGTACTTCTGTCTTTTTTTTCACA
Organism: Cirrhinus molitorella; assembly: GCA_033026305.1. NCBI lineage: Eukaryota > Metazoa > Chordata > Actinopteri > Cypriniformes > Cyprinidae > Cirrhinus > Cirrhinus molitorella. Next base: position 24,467,313 of record CM065125.1, read on the forward strand.
AAATTGCGAGGAACCAAGTCTGAATTTTGAGATATAAATTCTGAATTGCGGGAAAAAATTCCCATATCTTCCATAGGAACGTTACATGCAAGTGTGATAGGCATGCAGTAAAAATTTAATAAGTTGCATGAAGTCAGTTTACTTTGACTACTGGGTGCAAAAGATCATTTTAGTATTAGTAAAATATATTTATAGGTAATTGTGTTTATCTTTAACCTTTTAGTAAATGCATGGTACAAATATAATGGTGTTGGTTGGGAAACTTTATGGTTTTGTTTTTGTAATTATTAGCCAATATGTCTGGCAGTGGAACAAGATAAATTGGCTGAAGGTTAATTTTATTGTCATCAAAATTTGAGAAGTTAGTTAATGAGGATAACCTCATTAAAATTTAACTAACTGAGGAAAGATTAAAATCTAAAATTTCAGTTCCTCGTAGAATGTAACGAAGACCTCGAGAAGCTCTGACCATTTTTTACAAACTGTATCTAGAACCACTGCAATTTACTACTTTACTACTACAGCCAGTTCAAACTTGTGTCACTGGCTTTGTTATTTGTCTAATAACAATAAAATCTATGATTTGAAAAAAAAAAGCAAGGGGAAAATATTGTGTAAATCTTCTTGTCTTCTTCTTGTCACAATATATCTGTTGATGGTAATGCATTGTTGCTTGGGAATATTTTGAGGTATCTTTAATCAGATGAACTTAATGTTTCCCCTCCAGAATGTGCTAATCCCAGGCGTATTCATTAGGTTTAATAAACAGCCTTGACCTTCAGTCAAAACTCTAAGGGGAGCTGGTTCCACAAGTACAGTCTTAATGTTAATTACTGGAGATGAGTTTGCTAAACAAAAATGTGATTCATATGTGTTTGCTTAGCTATCAAGGGGAGTAAAAATGATTGCACTATGTTCCAATTAATAGGTGCAAAAACCTCTCCTTTAACCTTGTGTGCTTGAGTAGTCATTGCCACATGATCAGATTAATTTAAAGAAGTGTCCAAATGTGGTGTCTGGAGTGGACATCTACACAATATTTACTTAATTGTCTTAAAAGTTCAATTAAACCTTTAAAATATGAGGAACATGTTATATTGAGAAGAGGAAAACCGTGGGATTAAGTTATATAACTGATTTTTTTATATGTATGTACAACCAATTTTTGTGTATATATAATATAATGAAATTTTGTAGTCTTAAAATCTGCAGTACAGTAGCCCTCTTGTGGTTGAGGTGTAAAACTGCTAGTGGAGGAACAATCAAGTTTTGCCAGTCACATGAGTTGGGCCTTGGCTCAGTTTCTCAGCTCGGATAATGGTTTTGGGCATACTGGTGTACCCGTGGTTACAGGTAATTATTTTATACTTATACTAATACTTTATTTTATTTGTCCCTCAAGGGGAAATTTGTTTTGGGCATTACAAATAGGTGGAGAGCTGCACAACCGAAAATACCAACATCAACAACAACAACACAAAAACAAATAACAATCACACAAACATGTCCATTGAGTCAGAGTTTAGCAATCTTATGGCCAAAGGAACAAAGGAGTTTTTGTAACGATTGTATCTGAACCTCGGAGTACGTAATCGTCGACCAGATGCAGGGCCGCATTAATGCATGGGCTAACCTGGGCTTAAGCCCAGGGCCCCGGGCTGAGGGGGGGCCCCGGTGATGCCGGAAAAAATTGTAACCGCATTTTATAATGAGTTGACTGTTCCATTAAAATTAGGCTTTATCGGTTTGCTTTGAATGCACGTGTGGGCGTTGCAAGTCCTGCGCCAGAAGTATCAGCCAGTCAGAAAAGAGAAAAACTGCCAAAATTGAAGCTCAGAGCATATTAACGCGGGACTAAGAGAAGATGCCGATGCAGATCAGTAGGCCTGCTATATCACGTTCTTCGCGCCGATAGCACTGTCCGGATTCCAGCTAGAGCCCCATAAAATAGTTACATTTTGTTTGCAATGGCAAAGTGATTATATTTCGTTTCCTTTTGTTTATAAAGTCCATTTAGAGAAACGTTTGAAGCATGTTTTGTTCGTTAAATATACGTTTGTTTGTTTTTTAAATAAACAGTGGTCAGCGTAAAACTGTTCATAGTCTGTTTGATCAATTTGCCTTCTCAAATCATCAAGACATGACTAAAATAAAATCTATAGATATAGAACAGTTCAAGTATAAAACAATTGAAATGTTAAACCTTGATAAATGTGCGCTATTAGGCGCATATCCAATTGTTTGTGCGGAGAGTGGAAGCTAAAGCCCCTTTGCAGGACATGGAGGCGCCAGCGCGATCACTTTCTTTTTTTATACTGGAAACAATTTAAAATTATCCTCATTTTTGCTCACAAATGTAAGAGTAAAATATCATTCGGAACTTTAAAGGGTCTACTTTTATTTGTGTGCAAAATAATAATAAAAAACGTTACAAACAGTGATTTTATAAAATAAAGAAAACAAACATGATGCACAGACATGATACATGCAAGGCAGCTTTAAATTGTTACTTAACGAAATAAAACAAATCGAAAACAATAACACTTTCATTATGTAATAATCCGTATAGATGCATTTAAAGGCCTATCCAAAACCAAGTCAGGTTCTTTGCGACAGTGACTCACAATACACCAAATAATTCAAATATCTCCTTACTATTTCCCCCGACACGTTCATTGTTATTTATTTTTGCCGACGCTTTGTGGCAAGTTTCAACCTGTTGTGTGCAATACCTTATAAAAAAGATGCAGGTTTTACGATCAGAAATTAAGCGTATTCCCAATTCTCCAGGCACCATACATCACTGCCTGGTTGTATGCGACGTTAAACTTTCAGTTTCATTTTCGGCAGTCCACGGCGGGTCATATCTGTGGAGATGCGTGTTACCATGGTAAAGTCAATATCTTGTTCAACAACCAGATGCATTTACACTTGTCCAGTTGGTTCTGGAATATGTGCAGACCACCTCCTGTCCTGAAGTGTTTTGCAAGATCTTTTTGTAATCGAATACGTTTGTTCGGACCAGTCCATAGTCCATCTTTCTTTCTTTCTTTCTTTAAATATAATTGAGCCGGGTGATGCGAATTATTCAGGCCCACCCACTCTTTCAGAGGCCCACCCGCCTACAAATTTCTGTCTCCGCCACTGCTCTGATTAAATCGGTCGGGTTTTCTCTGTTTAGAACTTACTATTTAAACGCATTCGTTTACTGGATCCTTGGGCTAAAAAGTTTACAGGAGGGGTTCAAGAAAAATTTCTGCCGAAAACCTGCTTCTTTTAATTTTAAGGTATTGTTTTCGTTATAATGTACTGATTCAAATTAGTAATCAATAATAATTATTATTTTACCACTCGGTGTGCCTCCCCTGATGTTCTCGCGTCATCCTCTTACTTGCGGAGGAACGGAGTGGTCGCGGGCGCATCAGGCACAATCATCAAACATATTTCAATGGAAGCCGGCGCCCGGCTTCAAGAAACGACGAAATTATTCACTGCTCTTGACCGAATAGCCTTTGTAGCTTTATTAAATTCAATTAATACACTAAATTTTATGAAATGATTATAGGCCTACTTATATTTGATTAAGTTCTGTATTATTCTTACTTAAATGCTTCTGTAAATTAGATTAGAAGCACCGCTAATTCAGTTTTTTTTTTTTTTTTTTTTGTCTATTTTGTATTTGCTCCCCTTTTTATTTTGCATCTTTGTGTTTATTGTTAACGACAAAGGACAAAAAGGACAAAAATAGCTTTATTTTGGATATTCATTTACTAGGTAATTAGTTGGTGGAAAAGATGCATTATGATGCATCATCATAATCAAATCGTGAGGCAAAGGAAGGTTCACATGTGATTTGGTCATAAGGGCTCAACAGTGGTTTACATTTTTACTTCCCCTTCCACAAAAAAAAAAAATAAATAAATAAATAAATAAATAAAATAAAATAAAAATAAAATAAAATAGTATGAAATTTACAGTTCTCGATTCCAAATGAAGACAGTCAGTAAGAACAAATGAACAAATTGTAAGTAATAGCTCAAATAAATAAAAAGAACAAAGATAAAAATTCAACAAAGTTTTAGGTTTTGGAGTTTGAAGATGTTCCTGTACAGAAACTGAATAATAAAATGTAAAATAACATTGCATAGCCTACTGTTATTTTTCTGTTCAAGAAAAGTTGTCTATTATTATCAAGGTAAATTAATAATGTAATAACCGCAAAGATCCACAAACAGAAAGACATATTTGACTATGTGCATGTGTGTAGTTCATGCAGTGATATTTGTGTATATTTTATATGACAGACCTTAAGGTTTTGATGTTTTGTTAATGGCATTTACTATTGCAAATTTAAAGGCTGGTGACTTGCGCTTTGTGATTATCAACATTGAGTGAATGTAGACTAGTTCTTGTTGAAGAAAGGGCCCCTCAAGAGGTAAAGCCCAGGGGCCCCTTACAGTGTTAATGCGGCCCTGACCAGATGGGAGTATTTCAAATTCTTGATGAAGCACATGAGAAGGATCCAAAATAATTTTCTTTGCTTGTTTAAAAATTATTTTATTAAAGGTGGACTGAAGATTTGGGTAAATACCCATACCAACCACCTTCATTGCAGTGTGCACCACACGATGCAACTGAGATCTAAGAGTAACTTTCAAATTACCAGTGCTAAAAAAAGAAAAAAAAAAGTTATATCCGTGAACATTGTTTACGCAGATAACTTCTTCCACTGTTGTTTTGACTTATTGAAAACAACGTTTTATGATAACCTTGTAAACCTTAGACTAACGTAGTGCTAAATGTCATTGTGACCATTAACCGACATCGGAGAAATGTGTGTAAGGGGCCATGGGGACTTGGGGCAAAAATGCCACCAAATTGGACAATTTGACTAAATGTATTACATCTGTTGTAAATAAAGTGAAAATGAAAGAAAAGTGTCAATTGCAGCATTAAATTAAGATTTATTCATGTTTCACCTCAGCTCTAGCCTCTTTTTACGCATTTTGCACCATTGCATGTTAGAACGCTCCTGTTACTAACATAACCTCGATTTCCTGAGATAAGGGAATGTTGAGTGACCAAACATGAGGGCTCCACAGCTCTGGCCGGGGGCGCCAAATCATGCCCTTCGTTGCGAGAGAAGGTTCTTCCTCATTGTCAACCATGTTTTCTCCAGAGTGGGGCCACCAGGAGGACTGAGCTTTTGGCTTCCCTGACCTGTCTGAAGTAAGGGAAATTGGAGGCAAGGCAGACAGGCGAGTGTTGGACCAATCATGGGCCAGAGCATTTCACTGTTTTTGTTTCAATCTGCCCAGCACATGAATTGCACCTAGTGAGAGGAGTTTGCCCTGTTTTGCCAACACTGGAGAGGCTGCATATAGAGTATACATAGAGCAGGGTTCTCCAACCTTTTATTATTCGAGAGCTACTATTTAAAAAAGAAAGTGGCTGAGAACTACCCATGTTATACAATACTAAAATCTCTGAAATAGGTCTAATGTATATATATCCAAACTGTTATGCATGAAATAACATGGTATAATATGTTAAAATTGTAAAAAAGTATACACACACTTCATTTCACCAAATTTTACAACAAAAGTAGCAGCATAATGCACTTTTGGTTTGCATAAACATTAAAAACAATGTCTCCTCTCGTTCTAGTGTGTGTAAAGAGCCATTAGTTTGTGCAGCTACACAAACATGAACAAATCAGGCTTCAGTAACAGAGTAAACAGGAATTTCCCCCCACGTGTGTCAGCAACATAACGGGAGAGACTGTTAGATTGGGAACCAATCACACATGATTCTGTGGAGTTTATGAACACAATGGCCAATCAGATGTGTTCAGATCAGTGCTGAAACTGACTGAATTCTGGGCTATGCAAATTCTTTCAACATAAACAACAAAGTGCAGATGTATGTGTAATTTAATAAAGACTACATTGGTTAAAGGCCTGTAAGCTATCGTCAGCTCTGGCTGCAAGAGCTTACAGTGCCACAGGCCAGGCTGCCTCCACACACAAATACACACAAAATGATGGTGAATTGTTAATTTTGACAGGTATTCACGTAAACACACACTGTATTTATATAAATAAATATGTATGCCTGAAAGAATGTGGTAAGTAAGTTGTTATAAAGAATGCATATTATATAAGTTCTTCTTAGCCAATGTATGGTGTGGCCCCTGCCTGGCCGGGGTACAGTTCCATGAGTAAAAGTTGAAAAGAACTTTAAAGAGAGACAAAGTCAAGAAGTCATTCAATTTGTTGGGTCAGGCGACATGTGGATTCTTTTGGGTGGGGACTGGCCCTCATAAAGGATGTTTGAGATCTGAGGCAAGGTTGGCCATCTACCCAATCCATCTTAAAACACAGACCAAGGAGTTTAATGCACACAGAAGTCAAAGGGTGTTCTTGAGCCCTGGCGGTGCAACGAAGGTGTATGCCAGCACCTGCTGGCTCAGGCAGGATCCCCCCACACTCTGGGGAGGTGGAGGTGGAGCTAGAGCATGTGCGATGGTACCCGAAAGATGGTGAACTAGGGCGAAGCCAGAGGAAGCCATGTGGCAAAGGCAGACCGCAGTGGTCCTGACATGCAAATCGATCGACTGACCTGGGTATAGGGGCAAAAGACTAATCGAACCATATAGTAGCTGGTTCCGTCCAAAGTTCCCCTGAGGATAGCTTGCTCTCACTTGAAAAGTATTTTTATCTGGTAAAAAGCCTGGAGCCTGGGCCACTTCTGGTAAGCAGTGCTGGCACTGTAGGATGAACTGAATGCTGGGTTAAGGCACCCAATGCTGACACTCTTCAGACCCCAGAAAAGATGGTTAATATAGACAGCATGATGGTGGCCATGGACGTCGAAATCCACTAAGGAGTCACCTGCTAAATCAAATAGCACTGCAAATGGATGGTGCTGGAGCGTTGGGCCCATACCCAGCCGTCAATGGCAAACTGAGTGCCCGACCAAGATGGCCACCCTTCCAGAGTCTGCACCTGTCATGCCTGTCCTTCCAGAATCTACACCTATCACAGCTGCTGTTCCTAAGTCAAGTCATGTCACAGCTGCTCTTCCTGAGTCAAGTCACATCGCAGCTGCTGTTCCTTTTCCTGCTGTCCAGAGGTCTGTCCAAGAGGCCTCTGCCAGCAGCACCATGTCATCTTGCTCTGCCGACACCACCAGGTCGTCCTGTTCTTCCGGCAACATCATGTCGTCCTGCTCTGCCGGCTCCGCCACACCTTCCTGCTCTGCCGGCACCATCGTGCCGTCCTGCTCTGCCAGGCCCACCATCACTTCACTGCCCTAGTCTGCCATTGCCCATAGCCCAGACCATGATTCTGAACTTGTTCTCCTGCATGGGCCTTACCCTTCATCCCTCCCACTTGTACTGTCTCTGCTCCACCACCCTCCCGGAGGGGGGGACATATAATGTGGGGTTTTGGGTTTTGTTTCGGGGTTTGTACAGGTTCATGTTTTCATGTCTTTTATTTTGAAGTTTAATCATGGTTCCTATTTGTGTCTTGCTTCCCTGTTCCCCATGTTATCCTGCCTGTGTATGTGTCATGTTCTGATTGGTTTATGTCTTGCCATGTGGTTCTAAGTTCTGTTTGTTCATTGGTTGCTATGGTCTCATTCCTTATTTATCATTGGTTGGTTTGTGTCACATTAGCCTCTTTGTTCATTACAAGTAGCCCTCAATTTGATCTTTTTTTTTTTTTTTTCATTTGAAAGCTGAATAAATAAGCTTTTCATTGATGTAATTGTAACAAAGAGTCAGAGGCTACGGGATCCATTTTCAGCTTTATTGAAATGTTAGGCAGGTCAAACAACCAATGGGTCATAAACAGCGACTTCAATAACATAGACAAGACAGTACCGTAATCATAAAGCAGGCGTGGGGTTGGGGCAGGCTGAAGGCATTAAACAGATCAGTTACAGGTAATAGATCAAGTCCACAAGGTCAGCAGAAAACAATCAATAAAAGAGGTAAGAGTCAGAGTCAAAACCAGAGAAGCAGTCAAGGGAAAACCGCTCAGAAATGTTTGCATGACAAGAAAAGACTTCGTGAAGAACTGAGCGTGAGCATGGCTTAAGTAGGGTGTGGTAATGGCTGACACCTGGCAGGTGATCAGCCCCAGGTACGGGATCAAGGGAAATGGAGTCAGAATAGTGAACTAGTACCCAGGAGACGGTTCCCTCTGGTGGCGATTGGAGGTAGCCACAGAGGCCTGCTTTGTGACAGTAAGGTTGTTAGGATAGAACAATATTTGATTTTTATTTAATATCCTAATGATTTTCGCATAAAAGAAAAAACAGTAATTTTGACCCATACAACATATTTTTTGGCTATGGCTACCAATATACCCGTGCTACTTAAGACTGGTTTTGTGTTCCAGTGTCACATTTGATTAAACTAACAGTCTCAAAAATCATGTTTGCATATATATTTGTGTCCTGACAGGAAACTCATAGTCACAGTGAAAGGCTGGATTTTATTGCTGATGTTGTGAAGGCTTGTTGATTTTTTTTTCAACCAACTCTTTGACCTGGCTAAATTATCTGCACAACCGAGCCTATGGTCACGGATATGAGCGTGGTCACAATAACAATCATGCCTCTCTAAGAACCGATGATGAGGATGAGCGTCCTCTGCTGGACTGTCCTTTGGAGTGAGACTACCTTTATTTGACTTCTGACAAGATTGGTGACAAAGTCTTGGTGCGACAAAGTCTTGTTGGAAACAGACAATATGTAATTCACATTAGTTTTAGCTTTTGAGACATCTAAATCATTCTTTCTAAAAACGGTCTCTCTTCTGGAGTTGAGAAACATATTCTAACATATCTTCAAGTAAAATACCTGTACTCAAATTCATAGAACGGAACTATTACAGTTTAAGTCTGTCTCTCAGCAGTCTCATTGACTTCACACAAACATTCAGTTCTAATTCTTATGAATATTTTTTAAACCTGATTTAAAGTCAACATTCAAAGTTAGTAAAATTGATAGATTCTAACTTGACAAGTATGAACAATTGTGCACTGAATAAATAGCAAAAATGTAAATGTGGAGAGTTTTACACACATACTCAAAAGCATGAAGGTGCAAAAAAATATGAATTCTCCTACTTGAGTAGTCTTTGTCACATGATCAGATGAATTTAAAGAAGTGACCAAATGTGATGTCTGCAGCCGACATCTGCACAATATTTACTTTTAATTGTCTTAAAAGTTCAATTACACCTTCAAAATATGAGGAACATGTTATTTTGGGAAGAGGAAACAGTACGATTAAGGTATTTAACTGATGGAACTTTAGTATGTATGTACAACCAATTTTTGTGTATATATAATATAATGAAATTTGTAGTCTTGACATCTTCTGCAGTACAGTAGCCCTCTTGTGGTTGAGGTGTAAAAATGCTTGCAGAGGAACAATCAAGTTTTGCCATTTACATGAATTGGGCCTTGGCTCAGTTCCTCAGCTCGGATTAATATAATGGTTTGAGACATACTGGTGTACCCGTGGCTCCCCCTCAGTCGTTCACTGCGATGTTACGTCATATAGTGACGACTTTGGGGACAATATGTAATTCTCATTAGTTTTAGCTTTTGAGACATCTAAATCATTCTCCCTAAAAACTGTCTCTCCTCCAGAGTAAAATCTTCAAATAAAAAACTTATTCAAATTCATTGAACTCTATTACTTTTGAATAAACTCCAAAGCTTTGTCTGTCTCCTCCTGGCAACATAGTCCAGATTTAATATATAATATGCTGCGAACAGGCCAGACAGGAAAATGGGCTGGATTAACTCATTCTTTAAACCAAAGTTAGCAAAAAGCATTACTATTAAACAATAAGCGAATTAGCAAGTTATCAAAGGTCCTCGTACATCTCGCTGCTTACGTTAACCACTTTAACAGCATTGTTCAGAGTTTATGTGACGCATATTAGAAACCCAGAAATGTATACATTGCCCGCTATAAGGCCAGGCAATGTGTGAAATCCATGCTGCTTAAACCATGCACAGGTCTCCTTTGTGCCTTGTGGACGGAGGATTCATAAATCTGTGGTTACTGCAAATGTAGACATCTTAAAATACAACTACAGGGTTTCTGCAGGATTGTGGAGACAAGCAATTACTCTAATCTGCATGTACTGTGATTGGAGGCCAATGAAATCTTGGAACATCTTGGAATTAACAGTTTAGTTATCTTTGTATGACCTATTCGACAGTAAAATGATTGTGGAGTTGTAATAAGCAAATGAATCACACATGCCTTGCAAAGGCCCAACAAAGATTGTACTTCCTTCGCCAGCTGAAGAAGTTCAACCTACCACAGGAGCTGTTAAAGCAGTTCTACTCAGCTGTCATCGAGTCTGTTCTGTGCACATCAATAACTGTCTGGTTTGTCTCAGCCACAAAATCAGACATCAGAAGATTACAGAGAACAGTTCGGACTGCAGAGAGGATTATTGGTGCTCCCCTGCCCACCCCTCAAGAACTGTATACATCCAGGGTGAAGAAAAGAGCTCAGAAAATCACCCTGGATCCCTCACATCCAAGCCATTCACTCTTTGAACCTTTGCCATCTGGCCGACGTTACAGAGCCCCTAACACCAGGACAACCAGGCACAAGAATAGTTTTTCCCCCAGGCAATCCGACTTATGAACAGCTAAATGTTCACCCTGTTGTGCAATAAAAATATGTGCAATAACTTCCATCAAGCATCAACAGCACAACTGTATATGCCACTTATTTCTTAATTCATTTTTCGATATAAATATTTTTTGTGTCTATATATATTTATATTTACGTATGTATATTTTCTATTCTCTATTACCTTTATTTATTTTATTTTATTTTATTTTATTCTTTTATTGTCTGTGTTTTTGTCTATGCACCCTGGAAGCTAATGTCACAAAAACAAATTCCTTGTATGCGCAAGCATACTTGGCAATAAAGCTCTTTCTGATTCTGATATAACCACAAATATGTTAGGATAATGATTATAACTTTACAAAAACATCTGATGTCTTTGTGTGTGAACAAGCCAGAGAATTTTATTATGAATATGTATAAGTCAATGTGAATGTCTGTTTACAATCCATTAAAAAAAAAAAAAAAAAAAATTCTAAGTTTATTTCTTGCACTTCTGACTTTTTCCTCAGAATTGCGAGGAACCAAGTCTGAATTTTAAGATATAAACTTGAATCTTCCATAGGCATGTTACATGCAAGTGCGATGATCATGCAGTCAAAAATGTAATAAGTTGCATGAAGTTAGTTTACTTTGACTACTGGGTGCAAAAGATCATTTTAGTATTAGTAAAATATATTTATAGGTAATTGTGTTTTAGTAAATGCTTGGTACATATATAATGGTGTTGGTTGGGAAACAGGGTATTGTTTTGTAATTATTAGCCAATATGTCTGACAGTGGAACAAGATAAATTGCCTGAAGGTTATTTTTTATTGTCATCACAATTTGAGAAGGATGGATTTAAAATATAAAATATAACTGAAAACTGAGGAAAGATTCAAATCTAAAATTTCAGTTCCCCGTAGAATGTTACAAGACCATGAGAAGCTCTAACCACTCTTTACAAACAGTAGCTAAAACTACTGCAGCTTACCACTGCAGACAGCTCAAAGCTTGTGTCACTGGCTTTGTCTTTTGTATAATAACAATAAAATCTATGATAAAAAAACAAGGGGAAAATGTGTAAACCTTCTTGTCTTCTTCTTGTCACAATACATCTGTTTATGGTAATGAATTGTCGCCCGGGAATATTTTGAGGTATCTTTAATCAGATGAACTTTAATGTTTCCCCTCCAGAATGTGCTAATCCCAGGCATATTCATTAGGTTTAATAAACAGTCTTGACCTTCAGCCAAAACTCTAAGGGGAGCTGGTTCCATGAGTACAGTCTTAATGTTAATTACCAGAGATGAGTTTGTCACACATTGCCCAAAGGAGCTGATGAAATGTCAACATAACCTGGCGGAACATAAACAATCAGCTTAAGTCTGGCACTGGGGTCTCTCAGCAGTCTCATTGACTTCACAAACATTCAGTTCCAGTTCTTAAGAATATTTTTTAAACCTAATTTAAAATCAACATTCAAAGTCAATAAAATTGATAGATTCTATGTTTTGCCAGTTACATGAGTTGGGCCTTGGCTCAGTTCCTCAGCTCGGATTAATATAATAGTTTAGGGCATACTGGTGTACCCGTGGTTCCCCCTTTATTCGTTCACTAAGATGTTACGACATATAGTGACGACTTTGGGGTCCTATTTGGGAACCTAATCGCCTCTAAGTTTTACAAGATGCTAATGGACAATGGCGAGTGGAATTTGCATGCTAAGCCACTCCTTTCTACATACGGGTATATAATATGGCGGCGTGACCTTCCTTGGGCAATCAGGTCTAAAAAAGCAAATTTTCTTACACGTGTTACCTGTGTTCCTGGGTGCTGTAGTTTTCCTGACATCTGTCATGGACACGATCGCTGTCTCTCATGTCTGGGCTGTGAACATGCTGAGATTGAGTTTGTGGATGGTTTATGCGGTCATTCTGAACGCATAACCATGGCTACATTGCTCACACCTCTCATTCGTGATGAGGCTTCTCTTGTCTGATACCCACAACAGTTCTGAGCTGACAACCATGCTTCCCCGGGCCGCTGAGGACACCGGCATGGAGGTGTAATGCCTTCTCCCGAGTGCTCGAGGCTGTATGATAAGCTCCGGCTGGTCTTGTTGAGTTCTTCCTTCCCCACTACCCTCGTTGGTGGCACAACCAAAGGAGGCGTTGATGTTCCCCAGGTAGGAGTGTGCGGCTGTGGTGCATTTAGCCATCCGCTGGAACTGTCTGTACCTCCCATTTAAAGCCTGTAAGCTGTTGTCAGTGCTCGCTGCCAAAGCTACAATGTTGCGAACTGGGCTGTTTCCACCCTGCTTGCCAAGGCCGAAGCACTATAGAACTGCATGAGGGTAGTTCTGACCAGAAGAGAAACTGCACATGGCAAGTTTACAATGGTGAGCATTCTCGGCTTCTTCATTGCAGAGTCAACAAAGAGATCGCTCATCGCTGAAGGAGAAAATGGCGTTCTGAGCCAACATAGCGATCAGCTCCTCTCGTTCTAGTGTGTGTAAAGAGCCATTGGTTTGTGCAGTTACACAAACATGAACAAATAAGGCTTCAGTAACAGAGTAAACAAGTTTTCTTTCTAACATTCGTTCGGTGTCTCACTATGGGAACGCCTCAGGCATGACAGACTGCGGAAGCACCAATTACACCACGTCTGTCAGACTGACAGACCAATAGCTGCAGCGATCGGGGAGTCCCGCCTCCCCAGTATATAACCCACTGCAGCCCGTTGCTGCCTCATTCTCGCTTTCTTCCCCATGAAGATTGTGGAAGCTTGTGGAAGCTGTACTCAACTGACACACTATTGGATTTACCGTTTAACTGTTTACTGACGAAGCCGGCTGGTTATGTCGCAAACGTGGTAAATCTCGTATTGCTGTTAGACAAGTAGATCTTCTTGTACTGGGTGGGAAAGCATCCGCGTTAAGGCGAGTTTTCTCCACTCCCGAGAATAAACGGCCTGTTTACCAAAATAATACGATGCTCCGGAAAGTAAACCTACACGTTACGGTGAGAGTTTACTTAACAAAGAGAGTGAATAGCTATGGCCGCGGATAGAAAGACGGAGAGCTCGGGGGGAAAAGATACTTTTGCGGTCTCTGGATCTCGACTAAGGATTCACATCCCCTTTGCATAGCATGTTTGGGTGTTAAGCACGCCTCACGCCAGTTACACCAGACACTGGGACAAACCTTTTTCCCATCGTGTGCCTGTTAAGGGTTTTGCACGTCTGGACATTCAGTTTGGAGTTAGCCGACACCCCCCCGGTGGAGCTCTCAGTAGCTAACCATCTGCATCCAGGACGCAGGGCAGCATTTTTGTCCGCGGGCGCTACCTTTCCTGGGAAAATTGAGCGTTTTTCAGCTTCAGTTTTTCAAAAAAATATATAAATCCTCTGCTTTGGCTGTCAGGGCCCTTAACGTGACATCTCTTCTAACAGCATACCAGGCAGAGTTGTTGGAGGAGATGGGCCGTCAGCTGGATGCAGGATATCTGTGTGATAGCTGGTCTGAACCTCCACACTTCACGTGAGGCAGTTCAGAGCTGTGGCAGGAGTATAGGGCTTGCTGTGGTGGGAGAGAGAGCGTTGCGGCTCAATCTCTCAGGCCTCTCAGAAAAGGAAAAGGTTGATTTTCTGGACACCCCCGTAGATCCCAAAGCACTGTTTGGTTTGACTGTCACAGCCATGCACCAACAGTGTGACTTAAGAAAGAAAGAGGGAGAGGCATTCAAAACCTGCCTGCCAAGGAAACCACCAGTCAAACCTTATCAGCCTGCTCACGGGAGTTCCATGTCACAGTCTAAGGGGGGTTACACAGACTATTGTGGTAATCGCCCTCCGCCACCTCAGCATCCGGCTAATTTGTCAGCACAGCCAAGGGCGGCTCAGGCTAAGGGCAAACCGTCTTATGCTGCAGCCGCAGCAAAGCATCGTCCGTCTAACCCTCAAGGGGGCAAGAAGAGCAGCACCTGGGGTTTTCTGCTCCATCCCTCTCAAAGTTCAACACTTTTCTTCCTCCCCGGGGGAAACGGAGAAAGTTGTTAATTGTAGATGGTCCAAGTTCAGTCATTTTAAGGTCCAGTTCAACAGGCTCACTCACAGTGGTGCAGGAGACAGCATCACAAGTTCCAGGGATGCCCCCTGCAGTTATTCCCCTCCCTCCACCCACAGGGCCAGTGTTGAGGGCAGAGGTGAACATTTACACACGCAAAGAAAGTGTAAAAATAAAAGAAACCCCCACGCATCCAGGCCAAGGGCGGGGAAGAATATAAAAATTACAATAAAAATGAAAATGAATCCAAAAGATTCCCCTTTGGAGTTTCAATGCCCTTTCTCGCCACTGGATTATGGGCATGGATTTGGGCATAATAAGTCAGCATCCTCTGATATGGTCACTAAATCCCTGATCCTGTCCTGGGACTTATCAGTGATCCTGGAGGCACTCACGCAGCCTCCTTTTGAACCAGTAGAGAGTACTGATTTGCGGCATCTTTCCTTAAAGACTGCATTGTTGATCGCTCTCACTACAGCGATGTGCGTGAGTGAATTACACGCTTTATCTGTGCATCCGTCCTGTATGCAGTTTGCATCGGATGGTTCGAAGGTTACGCTAAAGACTAACCCAGCGTTTGTTCCCAAAGTCAGGGTCACAACAGGGGCAAACAGACAGGTGGAATTGTTGGCGTTCTTTCCACCACCTTTTTCTTCA
Organism: Cirrhinus molitorella; assembly: GCA_033026305.1. Classification (NCBI taxonomy): domain Eukaryota; kingdom Metazoa; phylum Chordata; class Actinopteri; order Cypriniformes; family Cyprinidae; genus Cirrhinus; species Cirrhinus molitorella. The sequence continues at coordinate 24,482,692 of CM065125.1, forward strand.
TCAGAGAGCTTCAGTGATTATAATGATAGTTTAGTTTTGTGAGAGTGCTTAAGCGTGCAATAGATCTAAGTAATTATTTTCTTCTATTAATTTATTGGCTGTTTAAATAACCATGGAAAGTAAAACATTCTAACTAGCAATTTACAATATTTTTATTAAATTGTGATCATGTTAAATACAAATTCAGTCCTACTAAAAATATCTGAATAGCCTACATGACACCCATATCTGGTTTACTTGACTAAAAAGATGGATTTATAATATTTGTAGTTAATAGACCCATTACCAATAGGCTAGTTTTAGCTTACCCTGGAGTAGGTTCACTTTCCCTGCATCCCTGCATTACATGAATAAACATTGATAAACATGAAAACAACAATGACATTACATGGTCCAAAGTCTTGCAGGTTTGAAATAGTTTTGTCCAAATTTCCAGAACCAACAATTATTGAAGGCAAATGGATATGAGGATGATGTTGTGTAACTTGCATAATTATTTGTTTATCGGGAGTTTATACTGCAGAATTTAGCTCCAACTTGCCTCAACACACCTGCCTGGAAGTGTCTGCATTTATTTACATGACATTCGTGAATATAGTTAAAGCTGAATGGTGTGACACACAGTAGGATTTTTATAAAGGAAAATTTACAAGATAAAAACAGAAAGAATTAGGGACAATCAGCTTATTAAGATTTGAAATTAACCAAAAGATTAAGATTTCAACCTCCTTGTTTTTCTTACTTAAGGGACTCAACCGTTTCATTAAAGTAGATCACATGAGAATATGGCAACCCCCAAATTGCATACTCAACAGCAATATAAGATCATATTTAATTAAAGTGCCTTTTCAGAAAATACACAAAGAGATCCCAGTGAACATTTGATATCTTTGATGTGCAGACTTTAACAGTGGGCAACCCAGATCAGTCTTTTGGATTCCTGGATGTGACCTTGGCATCATCTACTGCAGTGTGCTTCTGTTTTGCTTTGAATTTGAATTTGAATTGCTATTATAATATATGTATAGCTTTAATCACTTATATTCTAACTATATTATTTAATGATTTAAATTTGGTTTTTAAAAAATCTTGACGATTGTGAAATGAACATTTCAGAATTGAACAAACGCAAAGACTTGTTTGGGGAGGCTTTTTTCAAAAACTTCATTATTGTTTCATTTGGTATCATTATAAATTGTATTAACAGTTTTCTGATTTATACTTGCTTCAAGAACCCTGTCTTCACTCAGGAGCCCCGCTATATCCTCTACATGCACCTGATCATCAATGACATCATTACACTGTCTTTGTCTGTGACTATGTCTGTTCTTACTTACACACTACCAGGCTTTAATGTTGCTATCTGCTGCATCATCATCCTCATTGGAAGCAATGTCTACAAGAACACACCACTAAACCTGGCCGGCATGGCTATTGAGCGTTTCGTGGCCGTCTGCTACCCTTTACATCATGCACGAATATGCACCATCCGAAACACCAAAATCCTGATCGGCATCATCTGGCTGATGGGAGCCATGCCAGGCATGGTGGACCTGCTTGTGGTCTTAGTTATACGTCCACTCTCCTTATTCACTTCTAGCCGCATGTGCCTTGTCCACTATGTGTTCGATTTGGATTACTATGTTATAAATCATGCTATCTTTGACATCAGCTACATGGGTGCAGTGTGGGTGCTGCTCTTCTATACTTACTTCAAAGTGCTGTTTTCTGCTAAAGCAGCTGCTTCAGAACCAGCTCAAGCCCAGAAGGCCAGGAAAACAATTTTACTGCATGGAGTTCAGTTACTGCTCTGTACAATGTCCCTGTTCACAACTTTCCTGGATGGAACCTTATCAGCTCTCTTTCCTTACTACCAGTCTTTAATCTATTTCTGTGACTTCATTCTCACCAGCATTTTACCACGTCTGCTGAGCCCACTTATATATGGCCTGAGGGATCAAAAGTTAAAAAAATACTTGAAGAAGTCACTGATGTGTGGCTCTGACAAGAGAGCCATTGACCCTTCTGATTAGAAAAAACTCACACATTCCAAAAATCTGTAATGTTCCTGCTGTAAATACTTATATATAAATATACTTATATATAAATATTATATATAAAATTCTGTTTTGCATTTCAGCAGACTTATACAGTAAGCAGCATTCAAACAGTGTTTTTTCATCAAATCTGCAAATTACCAAAATGTGAAATTGTATTAAAATCTAAGTCTCAAAATATTTCTTTCCATGTGTGAACAGTGGCACCTCTAATACATTTAGAGGCACACTAAAATGTACACTGGAAAAAAAGTGGTAACCTTCAACTGTCCTTTCAGAGAATTTGTAATTGATCCAACCCATTAACATGACTTCCTTTTATGTAACTCATCAAGCTGATAGAGCCTGCTTAAATTATATTTTTGGCTTACATGAAACCAGGTAATGTATATGTTCTCACATAAAGAACATTATTAAGGTTATCTAAAAAAATAGTACTATGTAGTGTGAACTAAAAATAAATAAATAAATTACTGTTTCTTACAATAATAATTCATGTGTAAATACATTTATTGTATGCCTTACCTCTACATAAAATGTTCTGTGAAATATGTATTTTGATTTCAAACTATATTTCATGTTTCAGCTAAATGTGGTGAAAAGTGAATATATATATTTTTGTATTAAACTATAATAAATATAACCCTCATGTTGTGTTTTGGTCAGTTGGACCCAGATAAGATTTTTGTCCTGAAAATGTTGGTTATTGTTATTGCATCAGCCTAAAACTGACTGGCAGTTCACTAAAAATAATTAACTGACTAAGTGTATATACATATAGCCACACACGTATACAGTACATTGATCAGCCACAGCATTAAATCTGAGTGACTTTGACAATAGTAAAATAATGGTGAGATGGCTGGGTCAGAGCATCTCCAAAATGACAATCTTGTAGAGTGTTCACATTGGGAGCGAAGGCTAGGCTTGGCTATCTGGTTGAATCACACAGAGGAGCTACTATAGCTCAAATTGTCAAAAACTTAATTCTGGCCATGATAGAAAGGTGCCAGAACACACAACCAATTAAAACATCAATAACAAACAATAACTAGTGCAGCACCAAAACTTTGGTGAGAATGATTCTGATTCTAGTGTAAACTTGTGCAGCCTATCTGACAACACACACAAAGCAACAAGCATGAACAAACATCTAATATATGCTATACAACATATGATATAGGTAAGCAACATCACACAAACAAGCACCATTACAATTGCAAATGTGACATGTGAACAGCAGTTCAGTAAATTAGTAGTTAATATTAACTGACTTACATTTTAGATAAATCATTGACCGTTTTGCCAACCAAAATCACAGAACAGTTGCAAATCTCTGAGCAACACACAGCAGTGTTTCATTACTGAATGATACAGCATTTTTTTAGTGCGTCAATGACACAGTGAGCTATTCATAAATACTTTTTTTTTTTTGTGCTTTTTATTTTGATTTCAAACTATATTTGATGTTTCAGCTAAATGTGGTGAAAAGTTAATATATATTTTTGTATTAAATTATAGTAAATATAACCCTCATGTTGTGTTTTGGTCATTTGGACCCAGATAAGATTTTTGTCCTGAAAATGTTGGTTATTGTTATCTGGTCAAATCACACAGAGGAGCTACTATAGCTCAAATTGTCAAAAACTTGTGAGCCATTCATAAAGACAGTCAATTGCTTTATTTATTAAATGAATAGCCATTGGAACAAACTGGTTGAATCCGTCTATAGTTGAATCCGTGACTCACTCATTAAAAGGGCGGTCACACTACACTTTTAATTCCATTGACATCTATTTATATGCATGCATTAGATCGGAAGTGTAAGCCTGTATGAAAAGTTTTCTCATTTCGCTGCATTCCAAGGTTCAAGTTTAGTGAACTCTGACCTGCGAATTTGCATCACGTGACACCATGTGACCATTGGCAGATCGATCCGTCACAGCATGAGCTTGTAGCTGAATGAAAAGAACATAAATATAAAACTGCAGCACTGCTGGAAAGAGTAGTAGATTGTATTTTTTTTTATGATAGTATAGATTGTTTTTACATTTTAGATGTATTATTATTTGTCATGTGTTTTATTTGTCATTTTTGTTTTTTAAAAGATGCTGTAGAGTATGACGTCATATCACATATCCAAATGTGACGGTGTGGTAAATTTCCTCCCAAAATGGCCACAATTCTCCCATGTAATCAAATGCATGCATTCAGTGTGAAATTTGATTTTCTTTGCATTAATAATGTGAAAAAAAAAACATATTTTGTGATATTTTAGATGAAAATATCATGTTGGTCAACACGGACATGTACTAACGAAAAATGCGTACTAATGTGTACTAATGAAAAATGATTACAAAATAATATGCTATTTTTTTTTAAGAATAGTGTTTTACCATATGTTAACAAGAACACTTGAATTAATAACTTTAAAGGGGGGGGGGGGGGGTACAATGGTGTTTCTTATATTCAGAGTTGTTCACAGTGTTAAAGTGTTTAAACAGTGTCAAAGTTTAAAAAAATAATTTGGACAAATGAGTATTTCTTTGCCGAAAATCTTACTTCTGGGTTGGTACAAGTTTCGGCTGATTTTTTTCGATCGTGGCATTAATGACGAAATGATGAATGACGAACTCCTTATATGAGCATTTCTCCTGGAAAAGCATGTCCGCGGCGCCCGTGATCACGTCGGCCAGACCATGAGAAAGAGCGCGCCATCAACGTGCTTCATTCGGCTGCACTCTGCAAGGGATTCTTTCAGGAAGAAAGTCTCCAAAGTAGTGTGGTTATGGTTGTAAGGCAAAGATAACTTTGCTCAGCTTCCTGAAGAATCCAGTGTTATGTACACAGTGGATGCAATTCCTTTTTCTGGAGCAGCAATGGAGTTTAGCAAGTGTGTGTTTCATATACAAGGACCAGTTCGACGCTGGATTTGCACATTGTTTGATACTGAAAGATGGCGCGGTCCCAGCTATAAAAGATCCCGGTAATGATTCAGAACTGCAGATGGTAAGTGAAACAACATTAAATGACTGTTTTATTGGCAGTCCCAGCGCGAGCGACCGTCAAACTTAGCTCTGCCCACGGCACGCCTCCAGAAGTTTGGCTTTTTCCGGAGAAAATCGGAAAGCTGTATTTTTCTTTCATAAAGATAATAAAACGAAAGACTTTTTGGAGATATTAAGGATACATTACTACTCTATAGGTACTCAGGATTAACATGAGATTAGGTGAAACTGTGCATGTTATGTACCCTTTAAGCTTCGGAAACACACTTTAGGGCATTTTTTGTGCCTTAAGCATCTCATCAAACGTTGCGGACCCAAATGGCACCCATTTGGTAGAATGACGTAAATACATTTAAACGGCACTTTCGATGCAGGTTCGGGTTTTCCTCTGTAGTGGAAAGATGGAGTTTGTTGATATTGATTTAATTTGAATGGTCACAACCATACAGAGTCTAATCATTCTAACTGAATGTATTGACAAAATGTAAGAATTTGATGTAAATAATGACACATACATTTAGGAAGGTCAGGAAAATATTGTCCTTCATAAAGTTAAAAAGTGTTCTAGAAATCAATTTAAGACAGATATCACAAATATGCTGATTAAAGTAGGACCTTGTAGAGTAGTGTTGAGACTTTTTTTCAGAATGGATTACATTCTGTAATTTTTTACTTGGACAAGTGAATGTGTAACTTGGGGTTTGTGTTTTGTTTTGGGGTTTGGTTCATGTTCATGTTTTCATGACTTTTAGTTTGAAGTTTAGTCATGGTTCCTGTCTTGTCTTGATTCCCTTTCCCTCATATATTCCTGTTATTGGTTCCTCTGTTCCATGTGTCATGTTCTCACTGGTTGTTTTTAGTCATGTGCCTTGTTCCCCATTGGCTGGTTTGTATCATGTGACCTGTATTGTTTGGTATAAGTAGCCCTCATGTTTCCATTGTCTCTTGTCGTGTATTGATGTTGATACCTGCTGTTTGGTGAGTCTGTTCATGCAAAGTCAAGTCTGTGTCAAGTCAAGTCATTGTTTGTATTAAGTTTGCATTTTGGATTTAATTTTACACTCTGTTCAATAAAGCTGCACTATGGTTCATCTTCAGCTTGCCTCAGTAGACACTGTTACAGAATGCACAACCAACAACAAAATGAACCCAGCATCTTGTCTCCTTTGCATTCGTCGAGGTGACAGGGCTATAGAGGACTATCTGGTAGACCTTTGCGGTTTGTGTCATCTTGTGGACTTTAATGATACAGTCCTTAAAGACATTTTTTGTTTTGGACTATCAAAAGAAATCTAATGTTTTATGCCATGCATATTATTGTCCAACCACAGAGGATGTGGTAGCACACTGGTGGCCCAAGGAAAGCTGTAGGCCTTTAAGGCTGACCTCAATGTATGAACCCCAGCATCAGGCCAGGTTTTAAAAGCAAAATTGTTTGTTACCAGTGCATAAATGATGAACACCTGAAGCATGCACACGGAAAAGCACCTCACATGAACGGAGGAATACACACAAAATGATGCTGAATTGTTAACTTTGACAGGTATTCACACAAACACACTCGGTTGAGTCTTAATATCAGGTATTAAGAACTATGAATATAAGTAAGAATATCGGATATGAATCAGAATATTACATCCATGCAGTCAGTTTTAAAGGGACAGCAGCCTAATTTAGTTGCTATTCATCTGTGTCATGAATGACAATTAAGCAACAAAAGAAAGACAGAAAATTACTGTTCTTAACTGCATCACTTTAGTAGCCTGAAGATGAATCTAAATGTATTTATATAAATAAATATGTATGCTTGAAAGAATGTGGTAGGCAAGTTGTTATAAAGAATGCATATTATATTATCATTGGTATTTCATTAAAAGGAGGACCATGTTCTTGTTTCTTTATGAGAATTGGTTTTATTTAATTTTAATATAAAGGCATGATGTGTATCACAGCAGTTAAATCTCTATCATGATGCAAACTTAATATCAAACCTATATAATCAGTTTGGGAATTAAAAAAATGCTTAATAAATGCATTACAGTGTAACTAAATCCACTACTGCAGATTTAGTCAACTAAACTCTTATAATATTTGGGGCCAGTGCAAACTGTCTTGTGGCGTTAAAATAGTCCTGTCAGGATTTACTAAAGATGCGCAGTGAAGAATTGCCGCTGAAAAGTCAGAACACAGAACGTCTTGGTTACATATGGTAACCCTTGTTCCCTGATGGAGGGAACGGAGATGTTGTGTCGAAGTGAAGGATGCTAGGGGTTGCTCTAGGGAGCCCGAACACCTCTGACAGCTTTGAGAAAAGACCAATGGGAATTGGTGTACAAAATTTGCATAGTCAGCCCCGCCCCAGCCATCCGGGTATAAGAGGGGGTGGCTTGCGTCTGCTCATTCATTCTGTTCTGAGGAGCCAAATAGCAACTCGGCTACACTCAGAGGCAGTTGTGGCAGGGGGACACAACGTCTCTGTTCCCTCCATCAGAGAACGAGGGTTACCATACGTAAACAAGACTTCTGTCGTTCACGTTGGACATTGTGTTTAAGTGAAGGACACTAGGGGTCCCAGTTGGAAACGCCATCAACTAGCGGGCTGCATCATGAGCGTATGGAGTGCAAATAATAACAGGTTTACGTGTTAGTTAAGTGCAACTCACCTCTGCGTGACCTTCCAATGTCCAAGAGCCTTCAGCCAGCCTTTCCTCAAAATTGATCATCTTGGTTGAACATCTTGGAAGACATTGGGCCAGTGACTGACCCCCACCAGAGGGGACGGGCACTACGGAGACCACACCCTACCCAGAGGCGAGGTAGTCACACTAGGAAGGACTCACACTAGGGAAAGGAGGAGATGGCGGGCTAGCTGTGACATGCGAAAGGAGCGTACACCACCGTGGTGGTTGATGTATGCTACTGTTGCTGTGCTGTCTGACCGGACCAGCACATGCTTGCCCTGAACCAAAGGTCGGAACCTTTTCAGGGCCAAGAGGACTGTCAACAGCTCGAGGCAATTGATATGCCAGTGCAGCTGAAGGCCTGTCCAGACCCCCGAGGCTGCTTGCCCGTTGCACACAGCGCCCCAACCCACCTTGGACGCGTCTGTTGTAACCAAAATCCGAGTCCAGTTGAACACAGAGACAAGAGATACTCCGCACAGGGGAGAGCTTGCTATTCTCCCAGTTGATCCGGAAACCCAGTTGGGCTATATGGTTGAAAACCATGTCCCTGTGTTTGCATACCAACTCCTGAGAGTGTGCTAAGATCAGCCAGTCATCGAGGTAGTTGAGGATCAGATGCCAACCTCCCAGAGAGGGGCAAGGGCAAACTCTGCAACTTTCGTAAAGATGTGGGGAGACAGGGAGAGCCCAAAGGGAAGAACTTTGTACTGAAATGCCGACCTTCGAAGGTGAACCATAAGAAGGGCCTGTGCCTTGGAAGAATCGAGAGATGAAAGTGCTCAACCTTCAGGTCTATAGCCACAAACCAATCTTGGTATCTGATGCACGTGATGATGTGTTTGAGGGTTAGCATTCTGAAGGGGAGCTTGTGAAGGGCCCAGTTCAGAATCCTCAAATCCAAGATTGGTCTTAGACCGCCACCTTTCTTGGATACAATGAAGTAGGGGCTGTAAAACCCTTTCCTCATATCAGCCGAGGGGATCAGTTCTTTCGTGCCCTTCGCCAGAAGGGTCGCAATTTCCATCGGAAGAACAGGAGTGCAATCCAAAGGGGTGGTAAACTCCATCTAAGGCTAAATACCAACATAAGACTGATAGTTGATATAGATAGAATATAGAGTTTGAGAGGGCATGAAACCATTAAGAGGTTAACAAGTCGGGTCAGCCCGGTTTGATGTGTGGATTCCCTTGGGTGGGGACCGACGTCCCGGAGCATGCATTGGAGGGAAGGTATCCTTTGGTGTCTGGAGAGTGTCCAGCCCCGATCCAGAACTGCCCCTGAATCAAGCCCGAACGCCGCTCTGTGCTCTAGCTCACCAGCTGCAATGCTGTGTTCAAGGCCGCCTGCTGCCGCTCCACACTCTAGCCTGCCAGCGGCCGTTCAGCAATCAATATGGCAAGATATGGCAAGCTGCCTATATATTATGGACCTGGCACTCCCACAGGAGTTTGATGCCCCGATCCTCTCTCTTTCGTCTCCGCTGGTCCCGTCCAGCACTCGAGTCTCCATTGTGCTCCCAAGTGGAGTGTCCTCCAGTGTCGGCTTGTCCAGAGTACCCTCCAGAGCGCCCTCCAGTGTCCGCTGCTCCAGAGCTAGCTCCTCCAGAGCGCCCTCCAGAGCCAGCTCCTGCTGAGCGAGCTCCTCCTCGGCACCCTCCAGAGCTCGCTCCTCAAGAGCCCACTCCTGAGCTAGCTCCTCCTTAGTGCCCTCCAGAGCTTGCTTGCTCCTCAAGAGCCCACTCCTGAGCACGCTCCAGAGTCCACTCTTGTTTCCACTCATCCTGGGTGCCGTCCAGAATTTTTTTTGGGGGGGGGCCCATGGCCAAAGTGGTTGTGCCGTGGACTAAGGCCAAGACCACGGAGACCGCTTTGCCTTGGCTACCTAAACTCCTTGACTCCTCAAGGACTCCCGAACTGTCTGTCCTGCCATGGCCTTCCGACGCACTTAGATATTCCCTTGAAAGGCAACATCTCAGTTTACATATGTAACCAGTAACCAACCTAAAGCTAAAAAGAAAAGGCTAATGAACATTGGCGAGTGAAATTTGCATGCAGCGCCACTCCCCCGTACATACGGGTATATAAGATGTCGGCATGCATCCACTCATTCAGATTTTGCTTAGGAGCCCTGCCTCTCTTAGAGTTATTTAGAGAAAACAGAACTATTTAGAGAAAACACTGTTGCTGCTGTTGCTGGCTGCCTGCTGTTGAAAGCTTACTGTCTGCTGACAGAGATCACAGCTGCCGTCCTGTGTCCCGGCTTCCGGTGCTCGCACACCAGCGAGCCAAGTGCATGGCCGTGCCTTGCGGTCATTGAGAGTATTCCTCCGGGATGTCTTTCCGGCCATGTGCTTTTGAATGTGGTAGTTTCCTGATGTCTGCTGACGGTCACGATCGCTGCCTCTCGTGTCTTGGCCGAGACGCTGAGGCAACTTTTATGGATGGTTCATGCATTCTTTGCGAACGTATGACCATGGCCTCACTTAGGTCCTGCCTCTCGTTCGCGAGATGGCTACCTTCATCCTCTACCCGGGGCAGTTCGGCGAACCGTAGAAGTTTTTCGCCTGTCCCGGTTAAAGGCTTGGGTGACCTTAGTGTGACCACTCGGAACGCACCTGGCCATCTCCCAGGCCAGCCTTTTTGACGACACTGTCAAGGACTTCGCCCAGCAGTTCTCGGCAGTGCAGAGACAGACAGAGACCACCATCAAACATATTTTGCCCCGGAGTGAGACCACCAGGCATCCGGGTGCCCAGCCTCTGCCTCCTCATCGCAGAGGGCGCCCCCCTGTGGCAACTACACCTGCTGCTTCCCAGGAGGCTACACCACGGCATCGAGCTGGCCGTAGGAGAGCAGCACTGCCTGCTACTCAGGGACCTGCGAATAACACCCGCAGAGCTACTAAGCAGAGTGGAGGCAGCAGCCAGTATGGCTATTTCAACATTCAATGAAGGTGCTTCTGCCATGTTATCTGTAATGGACAGATTGTGGCTTGAGACCACAGAGGTCACAGTTAGTGTAATCAAAATTGCAGACAAGCTTCGGATAGTAAAAGCAGATTCTGTGACCTCTGCTTGTGCAAAACATAAAAGAAAGAGCTGTGACATAGACAAAAAGGTCAAAAGACACAAGCAAGAGCTTAAAGAAGGGCCAACATATGAGGCAGGCATGGCAAATTAAGTTGGGGCCTCTCCTCTCTCCACCTCTTACTCCTATCCTCTTTCTGCCTTCTCCTCTGCTCTCATTGCGTCTCTGTCTATAATATAAATCACACAAAGATGTCACACACAGTCTATATATGTTTTAATTTGTATAGTATATCTTTGGGGAAAATGATAAATGAGTTACTGTTACAAAAAAAGTATAATTTTTAATCTGTAAATATGAAATTATGCTATCAATATCTTTAGCAGCCGTTTTCTCAAAATGAGTTTTTTTCAACATTCTGAACCAAAAATGTCAACTTGTGTAGCACTTGTCTAAGCCATATTTTCCATTGTAGCGTATGGGCCAATCAGACAATGGTTCATTAGATTTACCTAAATCAGTTGTTTATTGAATTGACAAGTAAGCACAGACTTCCCCTCACCCAAACCAACACAGGGTGCCACAAAGTCTTAGATGGGCCCGGTTACCATGGCAACTAGGACGCTTCTGGCAGACCAGATAAATGTTACAACCCAAAAGAATGTATGCTCATCCCCCATCCTGACTCTCCCTAAAGCGAACACATTCTTCCACTGAAAGTGACTTATTGGGTCAATTCTTAGACAAACCTTTCTGTGACGAACACACAAATAATCACGGATCACTGTGTATATTATGACCATTCCTGCATGTAGTTTTGGGTATTGTATAACTGTTTTATGCATGTGCTATGATAGATTACTAGTCTAGTAATAAAAACATACATGCCATGTTTGGTATCTTTGAATTCGTATTTTGATGGTTTAAAAGATGCTGGATATTATTTGTTGATACCTGTGCAACATATTAGTGTTCTAAGAACCCTTAATAGTATTTGCATCAACACCCAATCAAATTACATATGCAAAATACTATGGATCTGGACAAAGACCATTAACTTTCCCTCCAAAGATACAAGACACCATTGGCTCTCTGAACTTCTAGAGGTGTGACTACTCTAGAAGATAAAGGACTCACACCAGCTGCTCTTCACCTCTTCAGTCTTCAGTTCATCTCAGTTTTTGGTGCTTTCACCCTCTTCACACGTGTCTCATCTTCTGGTTGCCAAGTCCTGGAGCCGGCACAGGACTTGAGCATGATCCGTCGGAGGTTCTTTTCAGAACCCAAGAAGATGATGAGCTAAGAACTCTTCTGGACCTTTTAAGCTTGTGCCAGGCCGTGCGGCCTTGTCTTTCCATTCCCCAAGGATCATCAGATTTCGGCTGGATCTTCTCTCTCAGCCCCTTTGCTTTCTTTGCTTCACTGGGAAGGAACTCTCAATCACCACAAGAGTCAGGACACCTTTGGAGAACATCACTCTTCAAACCCGGAAGAACGTGATCGCAAATCCAAAACCTTGAAACCATCAAGACTTTCATACGAGACTGCATCCGGACACAACCAAGGCAACGCAAGTATCGTACGTTTAACTAAACAGAGGTTTAGTATAAGCTATAGACCAGGGGTGTCAAACTCAGTTCCTGGAGGGCCGCAGCCCTGCAGAGTTTTGTTCCAACCCTCCTGCAACACACATACCATGCAGTTTTCAATTAAGTCTGAAGGACCTGATTAGTTGAATCAGGTGTGTTTAATTAGGGTTACATCTAAACTCTGCAGGGCTCTGGCCCTCCAGGAATTGAGTTTGACACCCCTGCTATAGACTCACTGAAAAATGGCACAGATGGTTTCACAGGTTAAATGACTCTTTTCATAGCTTTTCTTTGTTTTCTCTAATGCATTCTCACTTGCCCTTCCCCCTGTATGAATGACTGTATGTTTGTTTGTTTAGATTAGTTATGTGTTTAGTCCTAAGTTAATAAAATTCTTGTGCACAGATTACATGAGTTTCTGATTCTGCCTTGCAAAATATTAATGTCCCTTTACGATTTCCGATTCGAGCTACATGCTCTATGCACTAGTATATAAGAAAGTTATTTTCTGTGGCCAAGAAAATATCTTTCTTTGAATACATGTGAAATTACCCTGAATGTTCGCTGGACGAACGGATCAATTCACTGTAATGTAAATTCAGCTTTATCAAGATAATTCTATTGAATTATCCAAATATTATAATTAATTATAATGAGTTATGATTAATTAGTAATATTTCCCCTTGAGCTAATAAATGCACTACACCATGTAAAACTTGCAATGCAAATTTTTTTACTAATAATGTATTTAATTTATTGGTAAAGTTTCAAGTTAATATGTTTAAAAAAAAAAAAAAAAATCCCTATTTACCTGCAGTGTCTCGCCTTAAATAGGAAAAAAAAAACAGCATCAGTATTTTATTATAGAGGGCTCTTCATATATGTATATTTCAATACACCACAGATAATAAATACATACTTGTTTTGCTTCAACCTCATTGTTTTTATGACTTGGGGGAATTCTTTGGGGATTCGGTGACATTAAAATAAGGCTCATGAGAATGTGGCAACCCCTGAATAATGTCACCAAGACAGTAGCAATAAAATAAAAGCCAGATCAAGAGACAGAAAGAAGGATCAGAGTTTGATGTCTTTGATGCACAGATTTTAACTGTAAAGAGCTCAGAAAAGTCTTTCTATTGCAGCATGCAAAGCCTCCATTTTGCTTTGAATTCCTGATTATAAACTTAATAACATTTAATTAACAGTACTTTTCGTTTAAAAAAAAAAAACTGTTTGAAATGAACATTTCAGGGTTTATCGACCGACAAGAATTTTTTGAGGAAAGCTTATTCAAAAACATCATTGTGGTCTTATTTGGTATCATTATCAGTTATATCAACAGCTTGCTGGTTTATACTTTCTTCAAGAATCCTGTTTTTGCTCAGGAGGCCCGCTATATCCTCTACATGCAGCTGATCATCAATGACATGATTACACTGTCTGTAAGTGTGATTTTGTTTGTGTTTGTTTACTTACTGCCAAACATGAATGTTGCTATCTGCTGCATTTTCATCTTCATTGGAAGCAATGTCTACAGGAACACACCACTAAACCTGGCCGGCATGGCTATTGAGCGCTTTGTGGCTGTCTGCTACCCTCTACATCATGCACGAATATGCACCATTCGAAACACCAAAATCCTGATCGGCATCATCTGGCTGGTGGGAGCTGTGCCTGGCGTGGTTGACCTGCTTGTGGTCTTGGCTCTTCGTCCACTTTCCTTCTTTACCACTAGTCGGACATGCTACCACCAAAATGTGTTCGATTTTGAATACAATATAATAAGTCATGCTGTCTTCAACATCGGCTACATGTGTTTAGTGTGGGTGCTGCTATTCTACACTTACTTCAAAGTGCTGTTTTCTGCTAAAGCAGCTGCTTCGGAACCAGCTCAAGCACAGAAGGCCAGGAGAACCATTTTACTGCATGGAGTCCAGTTACTGCTCTGTACATTGTCCCTTTTCACAAGTGTCCTGGATGGGGCCTTAACGTCCCTCTTTCCATACTACAGGTCTGAAATCTACTTTTGTACCTTCATTCTCACCAGCATTTTGCCACGTCTGCTGAGCCCACTCATTTATGGCATGAGGGATCAAAAGTTTAAAAAGTATGCGAAGAGTTCACTGATGTGTGGCTCAGACAAGAGAGCCATTGCCCCTTCTGAGTAGCAAAACTGTCACGTTCTGGCTATTGACAATGGGAAGCTCAGTTTAACTCACACAATAAAAAAAATCTGTAATGTTCAATCTGTATCCTACCTTTTAATTCAGTTGTGTATTTCAGCATAGACATGGAGTAGATTATAAAGTGAACAATGTTCAAACAGTGTTACTTCAAATAAAATCTACAAATCATCAAAATGTAGAAAGTATTAAAATGTGTTGATTCTCTTTCCTTTAAGTGAGCTGTGTCTCTTCCAGGAATTTTTTAATGGGGTGGCCAGAGAAGCACAGTGAAAATTGTAGGGTGGCACACTAAAATATACAATGGTGGATGAAATTGATAATCAGCAATGTGTCCTTGATCTAACACACAAACATGACTTCAGTTTATGTAACTTGTTATGGTGGTTACAGTCAGATTAACTGTCATTTTCAACCTCCATGAAACCAGTTAATGTAAATGCTCTCACGTAAATTAAGGTTATCTGAAGAAAAAAATTTACCTATGTAGCATGAACTGTAAAAATAAATTTCCTGCTATTGTAATTTCTGTGTTAATACTCTCTCTCTCTCACAGACACAGACGCACACACAAGAAGACCTATATTGGATTATGCTATATTATTTTTCTATATTGAATTCAATCTTTTCATCAACTTGTTTTTCTCTCTATTAGCACAAGTTGTATATTTCTTTTTGGAACTGACTGAATGTAGGCCTCATTGTACTTATGTACCTTAGTTTACTTTAGTGAACATTGCTAAAATTATCCACAAATAATGCAGTTTTCAGTCAAAAACTGAGGTGCATAAGCAAAACCACAGGCAAAACCTGTGCTAAAAATCATCAAACACATTCACACAGGAAAACAACTGAAAACAATGCACACAGATACAAAAGGCTTTGGTGTGAATGGCCCCACTTATTTATATAAGACAGCCGTAGCTAAAATTTCCCAGTTACTGTTCAAAAGCTGCTCAAGATCTTGAGTATCTCAATACGGTTTGTTTTATTGACTAAGAAACTGCTTCAGAAAATTCAGTGAAAGAGTGGTACAAACTAAAGCAAATTTGTTTGGCCAGTTTACTGAAAAGAAACACACATCCAGTTGAGGTTAAACGTTTACATACAACTTGAATAATCTGCAAAATGTTAATTATTTTTCCAAAATGAGAGGGATCATGTATTTTTTATTATTATTATTATTATTATTTAATTTAGTACTGACCTGAATAAGACATTTCACATGAAATACATTTGCATATAGTCCACAAGAGAACATAAGTTGAATTTTTACAAAAATGACCTCATTCAAAAGTTTACACACGCTTGATTCTTAATACTGTGTTGTTACTTGACTGATAAACAGCTGTTTTTTTGTTTTTGTTTAGTGATAGTTGTTCATGAGTCTCTTATTTGTCCTGAACAGTTAAACTGCCCACTGTACAGAAAAACCCTTCAGGTCCCACAAATTCTTTGCTTTTTCAGCATTTGTATGTGTGTGTATTTAAACCCTTTTCAACAATGACTGTATGATTTTGAGATTCATGGTTTCACTGACGACGACTGAGGGACTCATATGCAACTATTACAGAAGGTTCAAACAGTCACTGATGCTCCAAAAGGAAAAAAAAAAAAAAACTATGCATTTAAATCTAGGGGTGTAAGCTTTTGAACAGAATGAAGATGTGTACATTTTTCTTATGTTAAGTATTTTAGTCAGGTCAGTATTAAACAAAAATAACATGCATTTGTATGATCTCTCTTATTCTGGTAAAATAATGAACATTTTGCAGATTCTGCAAGGTGTATGTACATTTTTGACCTAAACTCTATACACACACGCTGTATGTGTTTACATATACGCAGTATATTGGTCAGCCACAACATTACATCTGAGTGACTTTGACAAGGGTCAAATAGTGGTGTCTAGATGACTAAGTCAGAGCTTGGCAGTGATGTTCCCTGATGCTCAGTGGCCACACCAAAAAAAAAAAAAAAAAGTTTAGGAATGAAAACAAAGTGTTCAAGGTGCCTTGGCCTCCAAATTTCACAGATCTTACTGTGAACTTTTTTAGGAAGTGCTGGACCAACAGATCTGATCCATGGAGGCCCCATGTAACATGCAGGATTTAAAAGATATGCTGCTAATATCTAAGAGAGACCATAGAACACTCTTGTAGAGTCCATGCCTCAATGCATAAGAACTGTTTTGGCAGCACAATGTGGATATACATGACATAGGGCAGGTGGTCTTAGCAACATGTCCTCCAATTTATACGACCGACTAAAGTCGTTTTCACAAATCCTCAAATACGTCTCTGTAAAGCGTATTCAACATTTGCTCCCTTATCAGTAACAGGTATCTGACTCAACCTTAGCGTTATGTGTAGGTCAATTAGTAGCGCGTTGCACTGCGGAGTGGTATAATCATATGAACACAGGTTCGATTCCAGAAAACGCATATGTTTTCATTGTATGTTGTTTTTTTTTTTTAAATATGCACTAGAAATCATGATTTTGCACTATTTCTGTAAGGGGTAGGTTTAGGGTAGGGTTAGGTGTGGTCATATATACGAATTACACCTAGTAAAACACGTTTAAATTACCCTGAAATCGTATAAAAACTCATACGTCATTCGATGACGTCAGATCCAACGCGACACTGTCATTATTTTTACGACCGCTAGAGGGCGCTTAACTTTAAAACGTAAGAATGGATCGTATTTGGTCGATTCAAAAACGTACAACTGGGTCGTATTTTCTATATTAAATATTTAAATATTTATTTTTTTTAATTAATTGATTTTAATCAAAAAAAACAAAACAAAAAAAAACTGATCTTTAAACAGGAAAAAAAGCATTAGTGTTTTTTTTTTTTTATGTTACGGTGGGCTTCTCAATTTTATTTATAGAATATATCTGACCACATGAGAGGTATAAAAATACATACTTGTTTTTCACATGGAGCATCCTAAATAAATGGAAAATGTTTAATGTAAAAATCAAAACAAATGCAAACTAAATGTCAACTTGCTTTTAACATGAGTGTTGTTCGCTTCAACCTCTTTGTTTTTCTGACTCTGGGGACTCAGTGACATTACAATAAAGCTCACGAGGATACGGGAACCCCTTAATAATGTCACCAAGACTGTATATAAGAGACCGACCAAGAGACAGAGAAAGGAATCAGAGTTTGATATCTCTGATGTACAGATTTTAACTGTAAGGAGCTCAGAAAAGTCTTTTTGTTCCTGTAGCATGCAATGCCTGTATTTTGCTTTGAATTTTTATTCTATTGATGAGATGAATGACATTTAATTAACAGGAGTTTTGGTTTTAAAAAGCTACTGATGATTGTGAAATGAACACTTCAGAGTTTATCAATCGCCAAGAATTTTTTGAGGAAACCTTTTTCAAAAACTTTATTGTGGTCTTATTTGGTATCATTATCAATTGTATTAACAGTTTGCTGGTTTATACTTTCTTTAAGAATCCTGTCTTCGCCCAGGAGCCCCGCTATATCCTCTACATGCAGCTGATCATTAATGACATGATTACACTGTCTGTCAGTGTGATTTTGTTTCTGTTTGTTTACTTACTGCCAAACATCAATGTTGCTATCTGCTGCATTTTCATCTTCATTGGAGGCAGTGTCTACAAGAACACACCACTAAACCTGGCCGGCATGGCTATTGAGCGTTTTGTCGCTGTGTGCTACCCTCTACATCACGCACGAATATGCACCATCCGAAACACCAAATTCCTTATCAGCATCATCTGGCTGGTGGGAGCCATGCCTGGTGTGGTAGACCTGCTTGTGGTCTTAATTCTTCGTCCACTCTCCTTTTTCACCTCTAGCCGCAAGTGCTACAACCAAAATGTGTTTGATTTTGAATACAATATAATAAGTCATGCTGTCTTTAACATCGGCTACATGTGTTTAGTGTGGGTGCTGCTATTCTACACTTACTTCAAAGTGCTGTTTTCTGCTAAAGCAGCAGCTTCAGAACCAGCTCAAGCCCAGAAGGCCAGGAGAACCATTTTACTGCATGGAGTCCAGTTACTGCTCTGTACATTGTCTCTCTTCACAGCTGTCCTGGATGGGGCCTTAACATCTCTCTTTCCTTACTACAAGTCTATAATCTACTTTTGCACCTTCCTTCTCACTAGCATTTTGCCACGACTGTTGAGCCCACTCATATACGGCATGAGGGATCAAAAGTTTAAGAAGTACATGAAGAGTTCACTGACGTGTGGCTCAGTCAAGAGAGCCATTGGCCTTTCTGATTAGCAAAACTGTCATGTTCTGGCTCCTGACAATGCTGAGAAGCTCAATTTGACTCACACAATCAACAATCTGTATTGTTCAAGCTGTAACCTCCCTTTTTCTAAATCAGTTGTGTATTTCAGCATAGACATGGAGTAGATTATGAACTGAACAATGTTCAAACAGTGTTACTTTCATATAAAATCCACAAATCATCAAATTGTAAAAATATTTTAAAATGTAAGATGATTCTCAAAATATTTATTTCCACGTGTAAACAGTGACACATTTTTCTATTGTGTGTCTAGAGGAAATATGTAAAAACTGTAGGGTGGCATACTAAAACATATACTGGAAAAAAAGTGCTGCAATTGTCATTTCAGATAGCTATTTGTATTTGATCTAATGAATTAGATCTAATGCATGACTTCAGTTTATGTCACTTGTTATGTTGATACAGCCAGATTAAATACTATTTTTTAACTTACATTAAACCTGTTAATGTAGATGTTCTTTACATCAAGCACATTATAACGGTTATCTGGAAAAATGTAGTCTGAATTGCAAAAAAATACTCACTGTTTCCTAAGATTGTAATTCTTGTGTAAATACATCTACTGCATACTGTTTCTATACATGAAATGTTCTATGAAATGTCTATTTTGATTTGAAACCACATTTGATGTCAAGCTCTGTGTAGTAAGGCGGCTCATATGTATTTTTGTATTAAATTATGATAATTAATCCTAATGTTGTGTAGGCCTCATTGATCTAAGTTTATATACCTCTGTTTTTTAATGGACACTGCCAAAATTGTCCACAAATAATGTTTTTTCAGTCTAAATCTGAAGTGCACAAGCTCAAATGAATGGCCATTCACTTCCAAAATGAAATACAAAGCCTGTGCTAAAAACACCCAACACATGTTCACAAAGAAAAACGAATGAAAACAATGCACACGGATACAAAACACTTGGCTGTGAGTGGCCACTTATTCACATAATACAAGAGTACAAGAATGTGCATTTTTTACCTGGATCAGAGATGGCAGCAGATGCACTATGTGAAGAAGACAAGCTGGTGGAGGAAGTATTATGATCTGGAAAATGTTGGTACAAGAATAGGTTAAGGAACATGACAAAGTGTTCAATGTGTTGCCTTGGCCTCCAAATTTCCCATATCCACAATCCAATTAAACACCTAAAAAAAGTGCGGAACCAATCTCATAACTTGCAAGACTTAAAGTAACAATTCACCGCAAAATGAAAATTTGCTGTTAATTTACTGACCCTTAGGCAATTCAAGATGCAGGTGATTTTTTTTTCCTTCAGTAGAACAGTAAAGTATTTTTTTTTTACTATGAACTATGATCCTCTGTGATTCATAAAATGCAAGTCAGCGGTTACTGTCACTTTGAGAATCAAATGAAGCATATCAGGGAGCAGAAAATTAATCAGTGTGGCTCCTGACAGTGTACAGACGTCTTATGATTGAAATGATCATCTGTGTAAGAAAATGAACATTGAACACATTCTTACTCACAACTTGTCACATATTGACACTTGGCAGGGCCCTTCATTGCTTTTAGTTGTTTGCATTATGCGTCACATTTAATGGTTTGGATGCATTTGCAAAAAATAGACTTAATTGATACTTTCATAGAAATTATAGAACACACATTATAGTTGTTTGTGCTACTACATGTGCACATAGGCTAGCTAAGTTTATTCTTTAAAACACATGATTGATTTTCTGTAAGTGTTCTTTAAAATGTTCTTCATTCTAGACCATATGTCTTGTGTAAGACTAGAATAATTAGTTTGTTTCCTAGGTGGAAACAAACTTGGCTACTTCCCATATAGTTATAGTAATCCATGCACAGGAGCACAGGAGTTGTTTCACGGCTACAATGTGATGTGCAATTGCATTATCCTTTTTGAACTGGCATCTAATTGTTTAATTATTTAACTGCCATAATACATTTCCAGTAACATTATTTCCAGTAGATTAAAGTGTAGTCTGCATTCAGGATGGATCATATCGAAGTACCAATTATATCGAAGTACCAATGAGTGAAGCGGGGGCTTGTCATTAGCGATCTTCTGATTTATGACTATTACTGGCTTAACCTCTTAATACTGTAGCTTGTCACCCACTACAACTAACACGGCAATAAGCCTGTGTGTGAACTGATATTAGGCTAATATTGCAGACCTACTGATGTGTTGGTTTTTGCTCAATATGATGTTAAGTGACAGATCAGCGGGCTTGCTGCGGTTGAATATCTAAACAAGAGATGTTGTCAGTCACAGACGAAACCTAAAATACTATGTGGAGAACACAAATAATTAAATAATTATAATATGACCGCGACAATTTTGACTGTATTATTTGTGTCCCCTTCAAAAATTGCTCTTGAAATTTTGTTTATTGTCCTCCTACTGTTAGATGAAATGTACGCCCTTGCCTACAGTAGGCCATTAGCTGACAACACGCATGAATTGGAGTTAAAATATGAATATAAAAGTGATAATTATAATAAAGACTATATCAGATCATAAAAACCTACCTTTCCAATGCGGTTTCAAAGCAAAATGGAAGATGAAGAAAGAAACACCACAACAATTAGAGGGAAAAGCACATATATATAATTTTGGTTACATCATGAATAAACAATTTTGTGTGAAATCTCCTTAACACATTTAACATATACAGTCATTTCTATACCTGCTACACATATACTGTATATAAACTATATGAATTATATGAATCATTCTCCATCTTATGTTCATCATATATGTATCTTACCACAAACGATACATAAGAAGACATCCTCTGTAGATAGACACCTGTTTAATGTAAAAAACAAAAACAAACAAAAGGTCAGTTTATTTTTAACTTGAGCGTTGTTGGCTTCAAAGTCATTATTTTTATGACTTTAGGGACTCAATAGTGACATTATAACAAGGCTCATGAGGATATGGCAACCCCTGTATAATGTTACCAAGACAACAGAAATAATAGGAAATTCAACCAAGATTGCCTTGCTCTCAGTTGTTGAAGTCCTAAGAGTGGCACAAGCAGATTCCAAATCTTCAGTACTTATCTTGCTGGATCTGTCCGCTGCTTTTAACACGGTTAACCGCTAAATCCTCCCGTCAACCCTATTGGTAAAGGGCATCTCAGAAACCACACTCTAGTGGTTTGAGTCTTACCTCTTGTCCTTCAATGTATCTTGGAGAGGTGAAGTGTCCAAGTTGCAACATCTAACTACTGGGGTGCCTCAGGGCTCAGTTCTTGGTCCACTTCTCTTTTCTGTCCACATGGCATTACTAGGTTCTTTCATTTAGAAACATGGCTTTTCATATCACTGCTATGCTTATGACACTCAACTCTAACTTTTATTTCATCCTGATAATCTGACGATAACTGCTCGCATCTCAGCTTGTCTAACAGACATTTCTTGCTGAATGAAGGACCATCACCTTCAACTCAACCTTGCCCAGAAAGAACAGCTTGTGGTTCCATTAAACCCATAGATTCATCACAACTTTACCATTTATTTATGCACATCAACCATAACTCCTTTAAAAACAGCGAGAAATCAGTCAGACCACATTGCTAAAACTGCCCGGTCCTGCAGATTTGCTTGGAACATGGTTCACAACTTCTTGTTTAATCTCTTGTTCTGTCCAGGCTGGACTATTGCAATGCTCTCCTGGCAGGTCTACCAGATAATTCTATCAAACCTTTACAATTGATCCAGAACGCAGGTGCAAGATTAACTTTTCAAGAGCCGAAAAGAAGGCACGTCACACCTCTGTTTATCAATTTGCACTGGCTACAAATTCAAGGCATAATTTGTTTGCCTACTAAACCACCAGTGCCTCTGCACCCCTTTACTCAAATTCACTACTTCAGACTTATGTGCCCTCTAGCAGCTTGCATTATGCAAATTAATGCTGCATCAACCGCCATCCCAAAGAGGCACAAAATCAGAGACTTCACATACTTTTCAACTCAATTTGAGCAGGTGAGTCCTTAGCCATCTTCAAGAAAAACACATCTCTTCAATCTTTATTTGACCCTAACTGTAGCACTCTCTAGTCTATTTCTGTTCTTTAAAAAAAGCTTCTCAGTTCTTTTTATATATTCTATATTTTCTATCTGTTTTCTTTTAATTTATCATACAATTAACAATAATTTTTGGGGAGGTCTTTTTCAAAAACCTAATTTTGGTGTTATTTGGCATCATTAACAATTGCATCAACAGCTTGCTGGTTTATACTTTCTTCAAGAATCATGTTTTCACTCAGGAGCCCCGCTATGTCCTGTACATGCAGTTGATCATCAGTGACATTACACTCTGTTTGTGTGGTTTTGTGCTTGGTTTACATGCTACTAAACATGAATGTTGCAGTCTGCTGCATTTTCAACAACATAGGAAGCAATGTTTCTCATCTTTCTCTTGGAAATATCCCCTTGATTCTTAGAGGGGTTCAGTTCAAGCATGTTGGCTGGCCAATAAAGCACAGTAATATCATGGTCAGCAAACCACTTGCAAGAGGTTGTTGCACTGTTGGCAGGTACTAAAGTCCTGCTGGAAAAGGAAATCAGCATCTCCATAAAGCTTGTCAGCAGATGGAAGCATAAAGTGCTCCAAAATCTCCTGGTAGATTGCTGCATTGACTTTGCACCTGATAAAACACAATGGACCGACACCAGCAGATGTTACGGCACCCCAAATCATTACTGACTTCAGAAACTTCACACTGGACTTCAAGCAGCTTGGATTCTGTGCCTCTCCAGTCTTCCTTCAGACTCTGAGACCATGATTTCAACATGAAATGCAAAATTTACTTTTATCTGAAAAGATGACTTTGGACCACTGAGCAACAGTCTAGTTATTTTTCTCCTTAGCCAGGGAAGATGCTTCTGATGTTGTTACTGTTTCAGAAGTGGCTTTTCGTGAAAAGTGTGGAGACTCTTGATGCGCTGACTCCGGCTTCATTCTACTACTTGTGAAGCTCTCCAAAGTGTTTGAATCGGGTTTACTTGGCAGTATTTTCAAGCTTGTGGACGTCCCTGTTGCTTGTGCAAAAATAAAACTAAATATTACATTAAAAGTCTAAAAGTCACTAGTTTTTCTAAAGTAAGACTGTCCAACAGCGACACCCACAGATAAAGTCACAGCGGTGGCGTGCCTCCCCTCAGTCTATTGACTTTCTACAGAGACCCCTAAGCATGTGGTGGCTTTTCTGATGCTCACTGAGATGAATGGGGAAAAATCATGTGAGAGGAGAAAATGCCTTCTTCGCACTATAACTGGATATCATCGGTAAAGAATAGATGTCATTAGTTCGTGCAATAAACCTGCCTCTTGGTTTTCTGTGAGCTCTCGGTCTGCCTCATTTCAAAACACCACCACACGCCACTGATATTTAAGTATACTTTATGTAGTAGTATACAAATATCAGTTTACTAGTAGTAAACTTTTAAGTGTACTATTTCAATACTCATTGGGACTAAATTGGACCACTTTCTAGTATATAAAAGTATACTTTTAACTACACTTTTAGTATAACAGTAATAAACTTTGAGTACACAACTAGTTTACATCTGTTCTCAGTTTCTATAGGTATACTGATTGTTTACTAATTTAATATTTTTTATGCATTTTAGTACATTTTGAAGTATAGTCTCAGTAAACTACTAGCTTAGTAGTTTCATATTTTAAGTTTACTACTATGTCCCTATTTAGGTATGAATTTGTATATATTTTGTTATGTGAATATCTGAACATACAAAACATCAAAAGAAAGAAGGGTATCTGCTTACTATCTACTAAAACATTTTATTTTAGCTTTATGATTCCTCTTTTTGTAAACACTTGAATGTGGGTAAGTTTCATAAATAAACAACATTTTGAACAAAAAGCTAAAAAAAAAGAAAAAAAAAAACTTTACTGTCTTTACAGTCAGGCTTACAGTCACTGGGTCGACATTACACAGTTTTATATATCTATGGTTTTAATGTTGTTTTACATCTGACAATTGTGTTTGATTACATGTGCAAGCATCTGTTGTTTCTTAATTTGTGTTTTGGAAATTCTGTACAGAAGATGTGCAATAGTGCCCCTAGCGTATAACAATGAAAACAGATTCTCGGAGCACAAGTGTAGCTCAAATATATTTTTTCTAAGTATAAGACAAGTATACTTGAATGTCATTTAAGTATATTTCTGAGAAGTATATAAAGCACATTTCTAAAAAGTACATAAAAAGTATACTGAAAGTATAATTTCCTATTTTATAGTTTAAAAGAAGTATACTAATAGCACACTGGAATACATATATTTTTCGTAAGGGTATTTGTAAATATCAAACATGTCTCCAAGTTAGAGGATAAAGGCATAGAATAGTGGATTGTATAATAATAATAATAATAATAATAATAACAATAATAATAATAATAATAATAGTACTGAACAACTAAAATATGCTTAAAAAAGACATATTACATTATAACAAACACAAACATGTACTATGGGGATGATTGATTCCAGAAACTCTTTCTTTCAACATACTTGAGCTTCTCCAGTCTGCAGTTAGGGTTTTTCAGTGTCTCTGAGAGCAGCTTCACTCCTGAATGCTTGTACTGTAGTGAAAGTGAAAAAAAAAGTGAAAGTGACGAGACGTGAGGCCAAGTATGGTGACTTGTACTAGGAATTTGTGCTCTGCATTTAACCCATCCAAGTGCACACACACAGTAGTGAACACACACACACCGTGAACATACAGGAGCATACCCGGAGCAGTGGGCAGCCATTGCATTGCTGCGGCGCCCGGGGAGCAGTTGGGGGTTCGGTGCCTTGCTCAAGGGTCTCACCTCAGTCGTGGTATTGACGATGGAGAGAGCGCTGGATATTCACTCCCCCCACCATCAATCCCTGCCGGACCTGGGACTCGAACTCGCAACCTCTTGGTTACAAGTCAGGCTCCCTAACCATTAGGCCACGGCTGCCCCTGTACTGTAGGCACAATTTTAAGAACCCAGAAACACCCAAAACAGAAAAACAATATGTGAACAACAGGCCTGAGAGAGAGTAAGAAAGAGAGATTTGGAGTTTGTACAATGCAAGTCACACTGTTTGTCAGCCAAGAACTTCTTAATTCTTCTTGCTGAAGCACCAGTAAAACACTAGATGGTGCTCTTGTAGCACAAGTTATTGTTCTAAAGTTTAATCATGGAATCAAATTCCCCAGTCTGGTGCTTCTGCAAGAATATATATACATGATCTAGTATGGTGTCCTCATTTAAGATTTAATTTCCGCCTGTATGAAAAGGTATTGAAAATAAGCTTCTTGCCTGAAAATGAAAAGCTTAAGTAGGACATTTTTATTTTAGGAAAAGGACTCACCTCAGCTTCACCCCATTAAGACTGAATCAACCTAAATCAAAATGTCAGCTTTAGTAATAACCAAAAGTTGATTTAGCTTTATTAGTCATAGAAAAAGAGGGTTCCGGAGAGGCGTGTAATCAGACAATCTTCTAATAGTGAATGTTTATTTTCACAATCAAAAGCTCAGGGGTCATGGACAGTGTTCAGTACTGTGTCAACAAATGGATTAAAAGATAGAGATGAGCTCTGATGTGTTTAGGTTGGCCTTAATGCCTAATTAGAGAAGCTTCTGTTTTCAAAGATGATTTTTCACAAACTGTCCCAGAAATGTTCGTATTGTACTGAGGACCTCCACAACCTCAGAGTTCCTTCTCCATGATTCTTTGAAGTGAAGCATCTTTTATATAAGGTCAGGGTGGAAGATAGGAAGACGGGTTATCGCAGATGACAGGAAACCTTCGTGAGAGGGCTGAAATGAGAGTTAGAATGGAGATTGAGTCCCGTGGTAGAGATGATCCTGGATATGAAGGAGCAACACAAAGTAGATGTGGCATGTAGTCAAAGTGAAGAATATTTAATAAAGGTATTAACTCCATGCAACTGTAATGATCAAAAAAGAAACTTGTTAAGAGCAATGAAATGTCGAGATCTGGTGGCACTGTGGAGATTTCAGTTCACTGTTGTGTGAACCGTCTAATTAAGAACCTCTTTGCGTATCTGTGTTATTTTTAAATTGGCACTGTCAGTGTTGTTTAAAGTTTGAATCGTTTGTAATGACTGTTTTTTAATATTGCATGAAATTCTCTGATAAGTTAGTATTCTTTCTCTGTTCTTCATCCTCACAGGATTTAAAGATCCTTTATTTTTAACATTCCATCCATACCCTTTTTTGTTTGTTTTGGCTATTTTGCTCCTGTGAAAAAGGACACATTAGCATACTTTTAAAAACAGTACTTATTAATAATAATATACGTAAGAACATACTTAAGTGTGGAATGTAATATTTTCAGACACTTAACTGCATGTTACTTACAATTAAATGAAGATGCATTATAGTTTAAATGTATATTAAATGCAATCTGTTCTGACCCACTTCAGTCAGACTTACAGTATCTCACAAAAGTGAGTACCCCACTCACATTTCGTCAACCATTTTAGCACATCTTCTCAAGGGACAATTCTATAGAAATGAAACTTGGATACATTTTAGAGTGGTCAATATACAGTTTGTATAGCAGTACAGTATAGATTTACTGTTCCCTGAATATTACTCAAAATACAGCCATTATTGTCAAAATAGCTGGCAAAAGTGAATATATAAGTGAACTTGTCAATATTTTGTGTTAGCACCATTTTTATCTGGAACTGCCTTATTCATTCTGGGCATGGAATTGACCAGAGCTGCACAGCTTGTTGCTGGGATCCTCTTCCACTCCTCTGTAATGACATCACGGAGCTGCTGGATTTTAGACACATGGTGCTTCTAGACCTTCTGCTTGAGGATGCCCCACAGGTGTTTAATAGGGTTCAGGTCTTAAGACATACTTGGCCACCCCATCACCTTTGCCTTCAGCTTCCTCAGCGAGCAGTTGTCATCTTGGTGTGTGTTTGGGTTTGTTATGTTGGAAAACTGCTGTTCGGCCTTGGGAAGGGCAGGCATCATGTTCTGCTTCAGAATGTACAGTACATAATGGAATCCATGTTTCCCTCACTGAACTGCAGCTCCACAGTACCAGCAGCACTCATGCAGCCCCAGACCATAATGCTACCACCACCATGCTTGACTGTAGGCAAGACCTAACAAGTTTATCTTAGTCTCATCATTCATGCTCTTGGACAGTTTGTCTTCAGCAAACTGTTTGCAGGCTTTCTTGTGAGCCAGAAGAGGCTTCCTTCTGGGACGATGCCCATGCAAACTGACTTCTTGCACTGTGTGGCGTATGTTCTGAGCACTGACAAGCTGACCTTCTAATTCTGCAACCTTTAAAGCAATGCTGGCAGCACTTATGCATCTGTTTTTTGAACCAGGTTCTGCACCTGACGCACAGAACAAGTACTCAACTTCGTTGATCGACCCTTGCAAGGCCTGTTTTGAATGGAACCCATTTTGGAAAACCTCTGTATGACCCTCACCAATGTAGTGTAACTCAATTTCAGGGTTTTACTAAACCTCTAATAGCCTTGGCTATCTTTGTGGAGAGCAACAATTCTAATTCTCAAATCCTCAGGGAGTTCTTTGCCATGAGGTGCCATGTTGAACATCCAGTGGTCAGTATGAGAGAATTGTACTCAAAGCACCAAATTTTAACTGCTCTAA
Source organism: Cirrhinus molitorella (assembly GCA_033026305.1). Taxonomy (NCBI): domain Eukaryota; kingdom Metazoa; phylum Chordata; class Actinopteri; order Cypriniformes; family Cyprinidae; genus Cirrhinus; species Cirrhinus molitorella. The sequence continues at coordinate 24,511,210 of CM065125.1, forward strand.
TACAAGATACACAACTTTGTATGTTCCTGTCAAGCAGACAAAAACATAAGCATGATGAATAGGACATGTGGCTTTGCATGGTTAAACAACATACTGCTCATTTTTACTGCCAGCTGTTTTGACATTAATGGCTGTATGTTGAATTATTTTCAAGGGACTGTAAATTTATACTGCTGTACAAGCTGCACACTGACTACTCCAAAATATATCCAAATTTCATTTCTATAGTATTGTCCCTTTAGGAGATATACTAAAATGGTTGCTGAAATGTGAGGGGTGTACTCACTTTTGTGAGATACTGTAAGTGCATCTTTATATGTAATTTCATAATTACTTCTATTGTCTTTCATATATGGTAAAAGTGTACTCAAATGTACTGATAAAAAAATTATAGTAAACTAATATATACTTTAATGCAACTAATTTCTATTGAAACTTATGTACGGTATTTATAAGTACAATTTATAATGATGAAGTTGCAAGTTATTAATTTTAAATGTAATACTGAATAGCGCACTGGTGTTAAAATGATACTTCACATGTGCTTAATGTTAGGCAAGACATTAAAACAGATGTAATTAATTATTTAGATTTTTAAATATAACAATTTAAAATGTACTTGATGTTTGATATTACAAAGTGCACCTTAACTTAACTGCCCTTTTATTTTTGTAATAAGTACACTTTAAAAAAAAAAATACACTTTTAAGTTAAGTATACAACATGTACACATTTAATACATTTGAGTGCACTTCTTTTTTCAACAATAGTTGTATATAATAATATGATATAAAACAGAATGTCTTTTTTTAGGGGACTTTTAAATATTTTTCAATTAATTTTTATTTTTTATTATTATTTCCTGGTGTGATATTAAAGAGAATAGCATTTAAAAATAAACTATTCCTAATTTTAAATAACAATTTTTTAGGCTTTTTAGGCAGTGATGAGAGAAGGATAACTGCAGTAACTAGCAACTATTCAGAGCTGTGACGTGAAAGCCAATCTATTTCAAGTATGCCACACATGTCCTTCAACAGTAATGTCACAAAAAGTCAACTATAATATACTAAAATATTTGTGATTCTTGATTATTGGTGGTCAAATTAAACAGATTTTTTTTTTTTTTTTTTAGAAGTCTGTTGGAGCAAGTTTTTTTGTTTTAATGACTTTAAAGTAGTGTAGTTATGGAATATGCCAGCAGGGGCTAATAGTGCGACACTAGCCAAACCCTGATCTGTCCTCATCCATGCCGTCAGATTAACGTCAATGGAAGAGGAAAGTTGTTTCAGAGAAAAAGCGGGTTATTACATTTTGATTAAAGATTACAAAGACAAACATTTTTTTTCTTTGGAATAACATGAACCAATGAATTGATCACAATAAGACCAGTAAAGTCCATTAAGAAAGTAAATAGGGTCAATTTTGATATCATGTTGACTTTAAAGTCACTCCCTTAACCTGACATACTATGAATAAAGGGTGTTAACATGTGTAATTGTTTTTGTGTTGGTGGGGCGCCTTATGTTTAATCACGTCTAGGGTAAAATGTAAGTCAGGTTATCTTTTTTTATATTTTTATTTTCAAAAAGGCAAAAAAGGTATGCATCACATCCTTAAGCCAAGTATAAATATAAGCACTGAACTTGAGTTACCAAAGTAGTGTGTGGTACCTGTTTCCTTTTGCTCTCCTGACATAAGTGTATTATTTTAATCAGCAAAATTTGTATTCAAACTGAAATGTGTAGTCTCAGCCACAGGCTGTTTCATAGCAACACTAAATCTTAGATTTCTTATGACAGCATCATCGTGGGGTAGATATATGTAAATGCGTGTTTCTCTCCTGCACTGATCCAGATGGCAACACTGATCTCACTCAACTCAATGAGGAAACGTCAGTGGAACAGCGCACACACACTGCACATCTGGATCCCATCCGTGTGTTGGACACAGTCAGGGGTAAATACCTGAGTGGGCAGCTTCCACTAGTTTCTCGGCTGCAGCTCTAAATATGCACACTATCTATCAGAGAGATAATGATTTCCACAAGCAATGAGCCAAACTTGACAAACCTATCAAAAGCCATTTAGCTCTTGTTGTACCACGGCATGCTGAAACAGAGGTGGTAGTCACAAATTGTCCTAATGCCCCGAAAACATAAGCACAGGCAATGGTAGTCTTGTGCAAATTGACATGCTGGGAAAAAGCCAGTGCAATCTGCCCTGAACGGCCCAAGTCCAAACGAAGTAGACATTGGTGCCAGAAAATGAAAAGATGTGCTTTATTATTCAGAGCAACAGCAGCTGTTGTGAAATGACTTTTCTTAGGCATTTTATTATGAACTTGCTGGATGATAAAAGATAATGAATGGTATTTGACCTTGAACCTCATACAGTGCATTTATGATTTAGACAACATAAAAAAAAAAAAAACGAATAATAATAATAATAACAATAATAATACAAATTGTTAATATTACTTATAAAGGGAAAGTTTACCCAAAAATGAACATTTCCGTCAATTACTTGCCCCCCAAGCCAAGTTTCTTTTCTTTTTTTTTCCCTTTGAAGAATCTTGAACACCAAACAGCTTTCGTTCCCATTTACATACATTGTATGGGAAAAGCAATTTTCAAAATACCCTTTTTATATTCTAGAGAAGAAAGACATTTTTTGTGACCCGATCTGGCGAAATGAGTGGGAAGTTGCAACGTTCCATTTTGAGATACGAGCCGATAATGTGGAAAAACAATAAAAAAAAAAAAAAATTGATTTGTGTTTTTTTTTAGCTAACATCAAAGAACAGACAATCAAAAATAATCTCCCAAAGTTTCGTAGTCCAGATAATTGAGTAAAGATATTTAAATGACTATTAAATTTTTTACTAAAAGTTTTACTAAATTCGCTGGAAATGAACATTGCTTTTCTCAACTCCTCTCGTCTCTTCTGAGCATTTCCCGATATTCCTGGTATCCCCTGAAACGTCACTATCTCTGCTTTCCAAATATGGTGTTACATATTGTATAAAACGAATTAAATGTACACAAACAGTGACATAAACGCTGATCAAAACACATCTACAGAGTGTCCACATAACGTTACATTACGTGATGAAATCTAGTAAGTACGCGTTTAGAGTGCATTCTCTCACTGCATGATTCAGTCTATTAAAATGCATTTAGAATGATCACAGAATTCAAGATGTATGGGCAGAAAATGTATATATTTATATCATTTCATTTAGTTAAACAATATCACAGGAAGAGTGCCGTTTTTCCTTCAAAAATCAGCATGACTACAAATGTGATATTGATTTTATACAACAGTTCAAGAAACAAGAAGTTGATATTAAAGGATTTACGTTTTAGACAGCATATTTCCTGTTTTTGCTTAATTTCGCCAACAAAAAATCATTCCAAACACAACCACAGCACTGTTTTGCGTCTCTGATAAAATAAAGGAAAAATAATTTTAAATATAGCTGCATTATCATGTAATGCCACTTTATATGCAACTTCTGCAAAGATAAATTTTGTTGATACTGATTTAATTTGTTTAGTAACAGCCTAAATGTATTATTATTATAATTGACAGATTAAATGTAAGAATTAGACTCAAAATACGATGCACAAAGGTATAAAGGTAAAAATGGCCATAAAAGGTAAAAATCAATTTAAACTTTTAGGAAAAAAAACATTTTTATTACACAGACACTGACACACACTCTCTCTCTAGCAAAAATGTAGCACCTCTGTTCAATCTTTCTGATTTTAGTAAATCTTTGTAAAAGTGCCTTTTAAAATATTTATTCAAATAAATACTTTAAAATAATTTGAGCTTCAGCTGGTTTAATAACATTTTGATATATATATATATATATATACAAATGTCTTTGGTCAAATCAAACTGTAAAATAAATAGTTCATTCCTTTAAATGCAATGGATTTTTAAAGAAATCGACAAAAAACTTTAAAAGCGATTTTCTCAGGTTTTCAGTTAGAAAAAGAGGGCAGACAACCATAACTCAAATGGGTATATCTTTAAAACCAGGTATGAATTTGACTAGGATACCATTTTAAAGCTTATGGTCTCCTCTTTCCATTGATATTTTGAAATATGGGTCACTGTGACTCATTTTGCTGGATCAGGTCACATTTATATATATTACAACCTATAAAACCTATAACCTATAAAAATGTACAGTCCTTAAGAGACAGTTTACTCAAAAATGAAAATTGTGTCAATAATTATTAATAACCCGTAAGACCTTCATTCATCTTTGGAACACAAGTTAAGAACTTTCTGACTGTGCATAGACAGCATCACAACTACCACATTCAGGGCCAAGAAAGGTACTAAGGACATTGTTTAAATAGTCTCAGTGGTTCAACCACAATTTTATGATGCTATGAGAATACTTTTTATGCGCAAAGGAAAACAAAAAAAGTATTTTATTCAATTCTTCTCTTCCCATGAATGGCAGTGGACAGTGACAGGGTAAAGAAGAATTAGATGATGAAGAAGAAGAGAAGAACAAAGGTCTTACGGGTTTGGAACGACATGAGTAATTAATGACTTAATTAATAATTATTAATTGGGTGAACCCTTTAATGTTTTTAGCATTAATGTAAATATTGCTTATTTACTTACAGTACACAAGCTGAAATCTTAGCTGTAATAGTGTATGTAAAAATGAACATCAACCAAGATTTAAAAACTGCTTTAAACATATAGTTTATTTTATCCTAACTACTCAATTAACCAATGTTAACCGTACAGTTAATTGTTACTATTTATTGTTCTTTATTATATATGGTATTTTTACTCAGGGCAGGACAGGTTTGAGAAGCACTGAAGGTTTTATGCAATTTCTGGGAGTATAAAGGTGCTGGGTCGATACAGCCAGTGGTTCTGAAAATGAAATAATCACTGACGTGTCAAACATATCAGATTAGTGACATCAAATCTTTTTTTCAGAGTTTTGTTTGAGACTACTGCACCTTTATTTAAATTTGCTTTTGAACACAAGTGTATGGTGAAGTATTTATCAGATAAGCCCCTAAACAGCATGAATATGAACTAACAAACTCACTGATTTCTTTACAGGTCAGTCAAGCTTCTCTTCCTGTGTAAGTGGGTGGTTTTTGATTAATAATAAGTTGCAGAAAGGACCTGCATTTGACACCTTCATGACTTCACTACAGTGTTTACCATGAACTGAATGACTGAATGGTCCAAAAAGAACAATATAAAATAACTAAACATGTTTGTGGGCAAAGATATACACTACTGTTCAACATTTTGGGGCTGGTATTAAGATTTGAGTAAAAGTTTTTTAAGAGTTACATTTACATTTAGTCATTTAGCAGACACTTTTATCCATATAAAGATGTGCATTGTTCCGTACAAAAGTAATACAAGGCCAATATTTTTGTTACACTTTAAACCGTATTTTTATTTTGACAGGTTGCCGTGAAGTATGATGCTAGACTAGTTTTCTCAAATGAAACGCTACAATTATCATGAAGTGACTGTCACAGCAGCTCTGCAGATTAAGTTTATGTTAATGTCGTCATGTAGTGAGACGCAAAAGCCGAAAATCACCGCGTGATGCGTGCTTCAGTATCTGTATAGTAGCGTCTCCACCATTCATACATACAGAGACAAACGGAACATGCAGGATTAATATTTAAGCCGTCTTTTTGCGTTTTAATATGCACAGACACTAGTCCATATCGCGATTCGAATTAAGTGACAGACCTTTTGATTAATTCATCCAAAAATTGTCCAAATCCTTGGCATTTCGCGCTATAGAGTATTCCGTTTTTATGAATGGACTCCGCGATCCCGTCCTTGTTTTCGTGAATTAGAAATTGCGCGCGACCATGTAGAGACAGACATTACATGTCGTCGTGTAAATAAGACAACTTAAGGCTACTTAGTTTGTTTAATAAAATAACAAGATATAGGCCTGTTCTTTAAGAAAGGTAACCTTAAATGACAGTGATCTGGCGCTATATAGAAAATAAAATTAACTTGGCCTTCAAGGGGGCGGGGGGTGCCGGTTAGGGGGTGTAATGACAGGGGAAACACTGTAATACCAAGTTTCAAGTGTTGTTCCAAAAATAAGTACAAGCTAAAATGAGAAGGAACAGATTGTGTTTTTTAATTTATTTAATTTAATTTTTGTTATATGATGAAACCAAATAGTGTTGAAAGAGATGAGTTTTCAGCTGTTGCTTGAAGCTTGAGTTAAGAGATAAGAGTTTTTATATTGGTACTGTATGTTAAAATATGACTCTTAGGCATGAGGCTGTATTTATTTAACCAAAAATCCAGTAATATCAGGAAATAATATTAGAATTTTAAACATCACTTTTGTATTTAAATATATTGTAAAATGTAATTAATTCCTGTGATGACAAATAATGTCTTCATTCTAACATGCTGATCTGAGGCTCAAATGTCTTATTATTTTCAATATTGAAAACATTTGTGCTGTAGAAACTGCATTTGTATTCTTTGATAAATAGAAAGTTAAAAAGAGCAGCATTTATTTGAAAAAAAAAGGAAACTTACTGAATTAAAGTATTCATTTCTTAAAATAGTAAGACAAAGAAAGAAAGAAAGAAAGAAAGAAAGAAAGAAAGAAAGAAAGAAAAAAAAAACTATTTGAAGGAAGGAAAGGAAAGGAAAGGACGTGAGACCAAGTATGATGACCCATACTCAGAATTTGTGCTCTGCATTTAACCCATCCAAGTGAACACACAGAAGTGAACACATACCCGGAGCCTCAGTCATGGTTTTAAAAGTGGAAGAGAGCACTGACTATTCACTCCCCCTACCGACAATCCCTGACAGACATGAGACTCAAACCCGCAACCTTTGGGTTACAAGTCCGACTCTCAAACCATTAGGCCACAGTTGAAGTTCTGTGGTCAAAGATGTCGCCACTCAATATTGCATTAGAGTAAAATCCGAAGCCATTGGTAGCTTGTTGTCTGATAGTTGCCCATTTTCAATAGCCTCAGGAAATGACTCCTCAGACATTTGACAACTCTTGAGTCTGAACAATTTGTGGTTTCTTTTCCCAAAGAGAAAGAACACACTAAACGCAATGCTAAGATCGACCATGCAGAAAATTGAAGGCAGACTTTTCTCTTAAAGCCCTGCTGACTGTTGGTCTCTGTTTAATTCCTTCTAAAGGAATGGTGTTTTCATTTGATGCTCTCGTTTTACAGCAATGTTGGCATGGCCTTGGTCCAGAGTCACATCTCACTGTCCCACAATGCTGAGCCCAGCCTACTATTTCCACTGTTACGACAATCACAAATAATGGCAATGACAAGTATACTCATACTTTAGATTTTGAACAGAATACCAAAATAAAGAATCATTTTCAGCTCATAGCAAATGGTCAACGGTGTTAATTGTGTCAATTAAACGATGAAAATGCTTAAATACTAAAAGTTATAAAAATAAAAGTCCAAATCTTGAAGAGTTAATTCACCCAAAAATGAAAATTCTGTCATAAATTACTCACCCTCATGTCGTTCCAACTTTGTTCATCTTCAGAACACAAATTAAGATATTTTTTTAATGAAATCCTTGAGCTTCCTGACCCTGCATAGACAGCAACACAACTGACACGTTCAAGTTCCAGAAAGGTAGTAAGGACATGCGACATCAGTGATTCAACCATAACGTTATAAAGCTGCAAGAATAGTTTTTGTGTGCAAAGAAAACAAAAATAATGACTTTATTCAACAATTTCTTCTTTTCTGTGTCTTACCACCTTTCTGGGCCTTGAACGTGAAGTGTCAGAAAGCTCTCGGATTTGATCAAAAATATCTTCATTTATGTTCCAAAGATAAACGAAGGTCTTAGGAGTTTGGAATGATCATTCAGATTTCTTTGACAAACTTCACCTGGACAAACGAAAATAAAGGATGACTTAAACACACAGAAACAAATGACTGAACTTGATCATATATTTGCATAAACAGATAAACAAAAAAAAATGACTTCACTAATATTTAAACTATAACAGAACTCACCAACATAGATTACAAAGAAAAAAGCTTGACAAGGCAATATGAGTGCTATATGTAAGGGATAATCAACGGTTTGCCTGCATTAAAGGATTTTAAATGCAAGAGGTGGAGGCATAGAACTGCCCAACGCAAAGCCGAGGGTGGTTCAAATCAGACACAGAGATTAAATAGTGTGGTAAGATCACATTTATTTGAATAAATTATAGCATTTATTTTAAATTAATTCTAGATCAATCGAGAGAGAGAGAGAAAGCAAGAAGGAGAGAGAGAAAGGGAGAGATGACAGTTGTGTGTGCGTTAATGTTACCCTGCATGCTGCAGCATCTGCCCGTCTCTATACAAACAACAACTGATTAATTCAAAAACAGCAATTTTACCATCTTGTTGCTGAGGAATATAATGTAGCGATCTAGTATCTAGCCTATTTTATAAATACAAATCTCAGGGAAGCGTTGACAACAAGTTTATGTATGTGCGCAGCGCATACAATCTCCAATCTCTCTCTCTCTTTATATCTCTCTCTCTCTCAGTGTGTGTGTGTGTTTGTGTGCATCAATTAAAGCAGCGCATTAATATAGAACGGTGATTAAACTGACTTGGAACTACCTGTGCATTAAACAGTTTTACTGCATACCTGCCAGCCAATCAGAATTCAGTATCCAGACAGATCATGGAAAAAAATACAATATTTATACTGTTCACATGAACTAATTAGGTAACAAGAAAAACCTGAAAGGAAATCAAAAAGGTAACTTTTTATCTTTTTATCAGAATTGTAAGTTTACATCTAGCAATTTTTAGAAGCCGCAAATTCTCAAAAATGAAGTCAGAAATGCACAATTATTATTATTTTATTTTTCTCAGAATTTGTGAATTTGTTTATATCTTGCAATTCTGACTTTATAACACAAAATTGCAAGTTATTAAGTGTTACAAACTCTCAATTATGAGAAAATATCAGTCTTTCTCCCCCCTAAGGATTGGACGTTTTATCTCACAATTCCGAGAAAAAAATCCAGAATTGCGACTTTTTATCATGTAATTCTGAGAAAAAAATTGTCAGAATTGTGAGATGTAAACTCACAATTGCAAGAAAAAAGTAATAACTGTCAGATAAAAAAAAAATCGCAAATACCTTTTTTTATTTTTTCAGTGGCAGAAGCAGGCTGTCATAGAAAACAGTGAACAAGTACAAGAACAAGAATGAATTGGAAAACAAAAGACATGACAAAGTAAAAGACATGAAACAAATTCTACACAGACATGTCAAAAATACTATTTTCGTTGAATGAAATGTATAAATCAGATTTAAATGGACTATTTATTAAGACATGATAAAATATTGACTAAATATAAAGAGTATTTTAATCAAAAACGAAACAATGAATAATACTAAAACTAAAGTATTTACGATAGAGCATTAAAGGATTAGTTCACTTTCAGAACAAACATTTACGGATAATGTACTCACCCCCTTGTCATCCAAGATGTTCATGTCTTTCTTTCTTTAGTCATAAATAAATTCTGTTTTTTGAGGAAAACATTTCAGGATTTCTCTCCATTGAATGGATATGAATGGTGCCCCAAAGTTTGAACTTCCAAAATGCAGTTTAAATCCAGCTTCAAAGGGCTCTAACTGACCCCAGCCGCTGATCTAGCAAAACGATCCGGGTCAATACAGGTAGGGTATGTTGAAAAACTCCCATCTCGTTTTCTTCCTCAACTTCAAAATCATCCTACATCACTGCAGAAGTACCAACCCAGTGTTTACAAAGTGAACATACAAAGAAGATCAAATGCCCTTTACAAAAAAAGGTAGAAGAGTGTTGTAGCACAATTTTGAAGTTAAAGACGAAAACAAGATGGGAGTTTTTCGACGTACCCTAACTGTACTGACCCGGATCACAGAGACTACGCATACGCTTTACAGAGACAACACAAGACGACCATTTGTGGTTAAAAAGTATATAATTTGTCAATTTGTTTCGAAAATAACCAATCGTTTTGCTAGATAAGACCCTTCTTCATCGGCTGGGATTGTTTAGAGCCCTTTGAAGCCGGATTTAAACTGCATTTTGGAAGTTCAAACTTTGGGGCACCATTCATATCCATTACATGGAGAGAAATCCTGATTTTTTTTACTCAAAAAACAGAATTTCTTTACGACTGAAGAAAGAAAGACATGAACATCTTGGATGATAAGGGGGTGAGTGCATTATCTGTTCATTTTTGTTCTGAAAGAGAACTAATCCTTTAACCTTTAGCGACACTCAGGGGATATTTGAATTCTGAACAGCTGCAATACGTACCTTAAGCAGTGTAATAAAAACACAGTGATACATGCCTTTGCCAATGTAAGAATAATGTGCCACTGCCGTGAAACAGCAGTAAGGTACATAATTAAGGTATTGCAGAAATGCATAGAGGCATGTATTTTCATGAGCCTGGGTTGAAATTAACACTGGGTGCCATTTATTATTATTTTTTTTTCTAAGAACAGAATCATTCATCTAAAACATATCCATACACCAGTTTAATAACGGCAAGCTTTATCAGTAATGTGCTAAGACCAGAAAATGAATGCTTGTGAAATCATTCATCTAGCTGTACAGAAAGGAGGAAGGTGATGATGTCTCTGCTGTCGTGGTTCCTCTCTCATATCTCTCTTTCCTCCATTATCATTCCTCCCACGGCAATCAGCTCAGATGAGTGAGGATAAGAGGCAGAGAGGAAGGAACGATGTGTAAGCTTCCTGTGGAATGTGCCTAATATCTTCTCTTGAAGTTTGTGTATTGTTCGCACAAGTGAGTGGGGGGGTTCTGCTTAAGCTGTGGAGACAGAATCCACAACTTCCCAAATGCACCTGTTCCTTTCAAGCACAAGCCTGTATCTGGTAGGCCTCGCACAACCGCTCATTCTTACTTGTCATCTATAAAAGTAGCCGACTTAGCGAGCAAGGCAGTGTTTATCTTATGTAAATTACCGGCCGTATACCGGGCAGCTTCAGTGGTCTTTGCTGTTTCTGGCAAGTCTAGCGCTGCGCTGATGGAGTGTGTGAGAGTGGGGAGAGTGTTCGCACAGCTGAGGGTATGAAATGAAAGCTTGCATTTCTCCAGCGCCAATTCATTCTGTTTTTATTGTCATAAACAGTGCAAAAACAGTCATTCCCACTCTCAAATAATTTCTGTCAAACTCCAGGTGACTAACAGTTTTGGATCTGAACTGTTTTGTGAACACAAAGCTATCTGGCTTCATGTTGCCACCCAGGCTTAATGGAAATCCATGACTCTGTCTGCATTTCTTTAAAACCTGAAATACATTGCTCCAGGTATTTTTTTGCTGCACTTTTCAGGTGACACGTCTACAAGATGCGCTACACTCTTAGAAACTTAGTACCTTAAAAATACATATTAGTACACTCATATGATATTGTGTTGTTCATACAGTAGCACATTTCAGCAGTTTCAAAGCAAAATGTCCAGTATCTGTCACTACTGTAAATAGCTTGTTTAATATATTGTAAAATATATATTTGGCTGTTAGTTTGGCTGTGTACACTTTACCATACTTTTAAAGAGACTTTTTGCAGACATGCTATACTTTAGAAGAATATACTGAATATAAGTGTGAAGTGACAGTTTTTGGACACTTAAGTGCATGTTAACGGCAATGAGAAGAAAATGTATTAAAGTGCTTTTTTCATATGTAATTACATATTGCCTTTAAGATATAGTTACAAATACTGCAGAATGTATTGACAAACAATAAAATATAGTTTCATGTGATGTCTCTCTTGTATGCCATGTTTTTAAATGTATTTGTAATTGCATATTTGAAATTAAATTGTAGTTTAGGGCATTAAAAATTCAAAATAATAATAATAAAAAATAAATAAATAATAATATCAATACTAACTAAATAATAAATAACACAACAGCTAAAATTACAATCAAGTACTTTACATGTGATGTAGCATGTTTGTGCATTTCCTTATAGCACAAAAGATTGTTAAAACATAATGTACTTTAGAAATTTGACTTTATTGCAAAATATACTTTTTAAATTATACTTAAATGTAAAGAATCACACTGCAAAAAATACTTTTCTTACTTAGATTTGTTTGTCTTGTTTTCAGCCAAAATATCAAAAAATTCTTAAATCAAGGAGGATTTTCTAGACAAGTAAAAATTATTGTCTTGTTTTCATAAAAGATAAGTCACAATTAAGTGAGCTTTTGCTTAAAACAAGCAAAATAATCTGCCAATGGGGTAGGCAAAACAATCTTATTTCAAGCAGAAAACTAGATTATTTTGCTTGCTTCATGCAAAAACTCGCTTAATTTTAACTTCTTTTTTCTGAAAACAAGACAATTATTTTTTACTTGTCTAGAAAATCCTTCCTGATTTAAGAATTTTTAGATATTTTGGCTGAAAACAAGACAAAAAATCTAAGCAAGGAAAGCATTTTTTTTTTTTTGCAGTGCAGTTATGAAAGTGTATTTGAAGAACAAATTAAGTGCCTTTTTACTCAACTAATATATCTGTATATTTAATTAAAATCAAATTACTTTATAACATTCCAGCTTGTTTGGCAGAAATACGTAGTAGATAATATTTTTATATTAGTGTAAATGTAATTTAAATATGTAAATGTAATTAATTACAAATGTAAACTTCAAGTTGACCCCTGATTAATAAATTACTTTATTTAAATCATGTTTGTCATTTTAAAAATTACAATACTGTTAAAAGTTAATAAGTAATATAATATTTATAGGTTAATTATTTACACTACCAGTCAGATTTTGAATGTTTTTATTAAAGAAGCCTATTCTACTCACCAAGCCTCCATTTATTTGATCCAAAGTACAGCAAAAACATTATCAATTATCTATTTAAAATAACTGTTTTCCATTTGAATATATTTTATAAAATTTAACATTATTATTCCAGTCACATGATCCTTCAGAAATCATTCTAACATTCTGATTTTCTGCTCAAAAAAACATGTATTAAAATTATTATGTTGAAAACAGCAGAGTATTTTTAGGTTTCTTCTTGAATAGAAAGATCAGCATTCAAAGAACAGCATTTATCTGAAATATAAATATTTTGTAACATTATAATTGTCTCTATCATCACTTCTGATCAATTTAAAGCATCCTTACTAAATAAAAGTATTAATTTATATATATATATAAATTATACTGGCTCAAGCTTTTTAATGGCATAATGTATATTGTTACAAAAGCTTTTCATATTTCAGTTTAATGCTGATCTCTGGAACTTTCTATTCATCAAAAAATCTTGAAAAAAATTGCTCAACTGTTTTAAATATTATAAATAAACAATTTCTAGAACAGCAAATCAGCATATTAGAATGATTTCTGAAGGATCATGTGTCACTGCATAATAAAAAGCATTTATTTTAAATAGTAAAAATATATTTAAAAATGTTACTGTTTTGGCTGTACTTTGGATCAAATAAATGTAGGCTTGGTGAGCAGAAGAGACTTCTTTAAAAGCATTACAAATCTTTTGACTGGTAGTGTATAATATTATGATGTCAAACAATTTTGTCTTAAAACATGTTAAAACATGCATAGACTATTTCAATGTAATTTCTAGAACTCTTTTTAGGCTATTTATGCATATTTGAAATGCATGTGTCAAACTAGTTCAATTGCTATTTCTTCCGTAATGCCAAACAGCTTTTTGTTCACAGCTTGACTGACAGCA
>CM065125.1:24527500-24665000 GCA_033026305.1 Cirrhinus molitorella
TTTACATTTCATGAAGTATTTTTGAGTCATATGTGGAAATCCGCCAGGCTCTTTGAATCACAAGGGGACATATTATTAATGTGGGTAATAACAGTAAACGTATGTCTACATCAATATTTGTGTGGTCACTTGTGGCCATGAAACTATAAACAGTTTCAGGCTAACATTAGATACAGCCTAACATCTTTTGGTACAACAACAGCGCTCTCGAAACACATGTTCCTAATTGCAGGATAATGTCTTCTTGTAGAAGATCTTAAAAGGGCACAGAGTACAATGTGACACCACAGTGAATCAGATATATTAACCCTCTCTGACTCATTCTGCTGGAAGTCACTGATATGAATTAAGACAGAGAGCGGTCAAACGCAAGTAGCAAAAACATGGGAGTTAAGACAAGAACTAACAAGAACCAAATGATAAGTCTTGCATAACCAGAGATTCCCTGTGGACTTCAGTGCTGATTCCATCATGGTCTCATGCATAACCGCCTTTGGCCATGAACCTTTAAAGCACAATTTCAATGTTTATTTCGCTCCTGGAGCTCAAACAGTAAACACTGCGATAACAACGGTAAGATCATGGGTTTGATACCAGCAAATGCATGAAGTGATAAAATGTACACCTTGACTGCAATTTCACTACCAAATGCATGAATAAAATTAAATGTAAATGTTTATGTAGAGCAAGGAGGTATTTGAAATGATTTAATGACTAAATAAATCTCTTTTATGTCTTATTAATTTAACATTAAAAGTGAAGTTTGACGTTTATGCACCACTAGACTTCAAACTGAATTCGAAATAATGACTGTTTCCAAACAGGTTTCCCTTTCTGCTGATTGGTTGGGCTGTTGCTATGTCAGACTGGTCAGAATACTCAAATGGTGCAATGGTTTGATAAAGCCATAGTGGACATATTTGATGGAAAGACATTAAAAAAAAACTAAAATTACATTTTGACCCGAATATAAGACAAGTTTTATTTTTTATTTATTTATTTATTTATTTATTGGAAATACGTCTGAAACAAACACGTTTGTCTTATATTAAGGATGTAGACTTTGATATGTCAATAATACACCCACAACTATAGGTGGCGCCAAATCCATGTAAAACGAGCGTGTCAAGAAATACGTAATGTAATGTTAACAACGCGATTGAAAACAAACGAAAAAGAAAAGGTTACAGCAGCAGTCTTGACTGTCACATTAGCCTGATGGAACCAAACTTCCTCTGTAACTGATTTTAAAATGTAAGATAGTACCAAGATTTGAATACCACAATACTTTTTCACTTCTACTGTTAATGAAATGTTGGTAGGCTACTATGAGATGGACTGTTATTTAATTTAGATGAATTACCTGTTATTTTTATGGTATATCAAAGAATGTTGGTGCATTTTACCAGTATTTATCATACTTTCAAAACCAAAGGAACAATATGTAATATGAAAATAAATGAATAATTTTGTTTTCAAAAAGACTTTTCGTCTTATTACCAGGGCTAGCTTATATTCGGATCAATACGGTACTAAAACTAAAAAAGAAAAAAAAAAAAAACTAATTAAAAAGTACTTAATAAAGTAAACTTAATAAAGTACTTAATAAAATTACTATTAAAACTACTATTAAAATGTAAACTGAAAATATACAAATATTGAAATAATAAATATAATTGTCAAAATAATTAAGTAAAATAATAATAATAAAAAAAAAAGTTATACATTCTAGAATACTATATAACTAATACTACAATAACACAGCCTTTTTTTTTTTTTTTTTTTGCTTCCAGACTTTTTGGATACTGGTATTATACACACATACAAACTGAAGAACAAGTACAAAACCATACAGAAAGTATTTAAATAATAATAATAATAATAATAATAATAATAATAATAACGTAACTTTTTAGAAAATATATCTTAAATTATTTGTTATTTTTAGTTGAGAACAAGACAAAAGTACAGATTTAAAAATGTTACATTTCCTTCATTATGAAAGTGTTAAAAGTGAAGTATTTGTCAGCTTTCATATTAAATAAAATATGTGACCCTGGACCACAAAACCAGTCTTAAGTAGCACAGGTTTATTTGTAGCAATAGCCAAAAGTACACTGTATGTGCCAAAATTATTTAAAATCGTTAGAATATTAGGTAAAATCATGTTCCATTAAGATATTTTGTACATTTCCTTCCGTAGATATATCAAAACTTAATTTTTGATTAGTAATATGCATTGTTAAGAACTTAATTTGGACAGCTTTACAGACAATTTATAAAATATTTAGATTTTTTTTTTTACACCCTCAGATACCAAATTTTCAAATCTGTATCTCAGCCAAATATCGTCCTGTACAAACCATACATTAAAGGAAAGCTTTTTAATTCTGCTTTTATATGATGTATACATCTCAATTTAAAAAAATGACCCTTGTGGTTTTGTGGTCCAGGGTCACATATTTGTTGAAAACAAGACAGAAGTACAGATTAATACTGTTGTTGCTATTTTTTTGTGGAGTATATTATTATAAAACCATAAAATCATGACTGATGGTTAAAAGTGAAGTATTTGTCAGTTGTCATACCATTTTATGCAGTAAGGGGTGTAATACTTTAACACTTTATACAGTACTTTTGAGTCGTATAGGAAAATCTGTCATATTAAATGACATTAAATTAAATTGAATTACAATAAATTAATTTTTTTCTGTCAACACAGTTTCAGCAACATAATGTTCGGCATCCTGACTGACAACACAAAAATATTGCCGCAATCATGAAAACAAGAACATTACAGCCAGTTCGCACATAGTGTTGTCAGGATATCATCTGCGTTACAAAAGCTGTCGATGCTTACAGCTGCTTGTTATCACACCAGCTTGAAGCGACGTGATGGGTGAAGTGTCGGGACCATTTTGAACATGTTCCGGATGGAAATAATCGCTCCACTATTCCTGTTCCAAGTGCTGAGTGGGCCAGCGACAGGGAAGCAAATTATTTCTGTTCGACTGCCAAATGAAAGCGGATGATCTGCCCAGACTGAGTGGAAGACGAGTGAAAATCAAAATAAATACAAAAAGCAGAAATTGCCTTTTTAAGTCAATTATGTGCATGAGAGATGGAAACATGACAGAAGTGAGTGATTAAAAGTTTTTGGAAACTGTTACGCGATAGGGCTACCAAGCATTTTATACGTTAATTACATTTTTAAAAAGCGAAGTACTTTTTCAATGATACGGAAAGCAGAACTCAATGAGGAGAATAATAAAGTGCTTTAAAATCGTCACTTGTCAAAAAAAAAATATTTTTAAAAGGCACCTATTATGCCCCTTTTTACAAGATCTTGGGTGTCTCCAGAATGTGTCTGTGAAGTTTCAAGCTCATTTAAATTATTATAACATCTATAAAATGTCCTTTTTAGGGTGTGTCTAAAAAAAGACCTGCCGTGGTGTTTATCACTTTAAATGCTAATGAGCTGCATATTTCCACCTGTCTTTAGAAGAGGAAGTCAAACGTTTACATAAACCTTGCAGAATCTGCAAAATGTTAATTATTTGACCAAAATAAGAGGGATCATACAAAATGCAAATTTTTTATTTTTTTATTTTATTTAGTACTGACCTGAATAAGATATTTCACATAAAAGATGTTTACATATAGTCCACAAGAGGAAATAATAGTTCAAAAATAATTTCTAAAAATGACCGTTCAAAAGTTCACATAACCTTGATTCTTAAATACTGTGTTGTTACCTGAATCATGTGGGGTTTTTTTTGTTTGTTTGTTTGTTTGTTTGTTTGTTTAGTGCACTGCAAAAAAGGCTTTTCTTACTTAGATGTTTTATCTTGTTTCAAGCCAAAATATCTAAAAATTCTTAAATCAAGAAGGATTTTCTAGACAAGTAAAAATTATTGTCTTGTTTTCAGAGGAATCTTCCAAAGGGGTAAGCAAAATAATCTAGTTTTCATCTTGAAATAAGATTATTTTGCTTAACCCATTGGCAGATTATTTTGCTTGTTTTAAGCAAAAACTCACTTAATTATGACTTTTTTTTTTCCTGAAAACAAGACAAAAAAATCAAAGTAAGAAGAGCATTTTTTTGCAGTGTGATAGTTGTTCATGAGTCCCTTGTTTGTCCTAAACAGTTAAACTACCTGCTGTTCTTCAGAAAAATCCTTCAGGTCCCACAAATTATTTGGTTTTTCAGCATTTTTGTGTATTTGAACCCTTTTACAGCAATGACTGTATGATTTTGAGATCCATCTTTTCATACCTGATGACAGCTGAGGGACTCATATGCAACTATTACAGAAAGTTTAAACACTCACCGAAGGAAAAACGAGGAAGGGGTGAAAACTTTTGGACAGAAATAAGATGTGTACATTTTTCTTATTTTGCCTATATATATATATATATATATATATATATATATATATATATATATATATATTTCATTTAGTACCCTCCCTTAAGAAGTTACAGAAGATACTTACATGTTTCCCAGAAGACAAAATAAGTTGAATTTACCCTGAACTTCAAATTCAAAAGTTTTCACCCCCGGCTCTTAATGCATTGTTCGTCATCAGTGAGCTTTTTAACCTTCTGTAATAGTTGCATATGAATCCCTCAGTTGTCCTCAGTGTGAAAAGACAGATCTCAAAATCATACAGTCATTGTTAGAAAGGGTTCTGAAATTCTGAAAAAAAAAAAATAATAATAATAATAATAATAATTTGTGGAAGCTGAAGGATTTTCTGAAGAACAGCAACAGTTTAACTGTTCAGTCTTACATCCAAATACAGAAAATGAGTACGAAGAAAATGGAGGACTTGTACAATCAAACACAATTCGCTGAGGGCGGAAACTACTGCAATGCAGTACTGTCAAGTCAGCTGTAGTGGGCGGGGCCTAAACAATGTGATGTCACACTGCTTTGAAAATCAAAACCGCAGGCCTAATGAGACTGGTTCGATTTAATACAGATTAAAAAATAAGGAGTGGGTGGATTTTTATCAATGTAGAGTGGTTGTGTTCACACAGTGCCAACACACATTTATGTCCAAACACTGTGTAAAAGTTGATTTTGCATAATAGGTGCCCTTTATTACTATACAAATATTAATATTACTTTCAATTACATTAGTAATTGAATAGTAATACATTTTTATTATTATTACTATTATTATTTTAGGAAATAAGCACCCATTTACAAACTGTCACCATTTCATCTTAACTGTTAACTGATTCCCTGACCAGAAAAGGTCATGGCTTGATGTTTTCCATCCCAGAACGCTCTAAGTGTCGACGTGCTTCATGCTGAGCTGTGTGGTTGAAACTGAAGAGGAAAATTTCAAATTGTCATGCTCTCCTTGCAGCATCTGGCACCCGAAGCAACAGTATCACAGAGGCCTTCATCCACTCCCACACTAGTCACATATGGGAAAAAATGACATTGAAAAAACAACTGTAATTAGTTATAATGACTAATTAAAGTTACATAGTGTTTCACAACACACTAACCAGATTTTCTTTTAAGATAATGTGCATCGGACCGAGACATCTACTGCTGCCGAAGTTCTAATACATGGATCCCATTCCAATGTATGATGATAATTACATTAAGTGTCATTTTTTCCTTCTCATTTTGGCTATTTGTTATTTTAAAGAAGAGAATCATTCACAACAGTCTAAACGTAGAAATAAATGAATCTTCCACTGTCTGAGTTGCTCTTGGACCCTGGCCATCGGTGCCTGGTTGGCGCATGAGCAAATTAGTCTGGGCAGAAGTTATTGCTACTCTGACACAAGTCCAGCTTTCCTCACCCAAGTACCGATCTTGACAACTTGTGAAGCGATTTGAGAGAATTGTTTCAGATGAGAGTGAAAGGTCGACTCTGAATAAAACCAAATGTCCCATCATTCTCTGATCCTGTCAACAATTTAAAGACGGTCCGTGATGCACCTGGGCACTGTATGAGCTGCCAAACTCAAACAAGAGTGAACTGACTATGAACAATGAGAATGAGAGAATTCAGTATTAAAACAGATGAACAGAAGACAGACATTGCTCCACAATTCAATTATAAAAAAAAAAAAAAAAAAAGTATTAATGTAAGGAGTGCTTATTATTTATCTTTCTCTCTCGCTCTCTCTCTCTCCCCACCTCATTAGTCAAATATATCAACTTTTGAAACATTTCCACTGCATAATGCATTTCCAGTGCCAGTGTATTTCTACTGCATATGAGTATTTATCAATTTCTTTCAAACCAACTGCTGAAAAATGTTAAGAGCTAATAATTTTTCCACATTCAGCTGCAGAAAAATGGGTTAAAAATCTGTAAAATTCCAATCACATGAACTAAATTCTGTCTTCTTTCACAACTACTTTTAAGTACATGACCTGGCACTGTGCAAAAAAAAAAAAAAAAAAAAAGATTGCGAAAGGTGACTATTAATAATAACAGCTGAAAAAGCTAGCATTAACAAATAAAATATACATACAATATTATTTTATTGTATTATTATAGATTTTATTTCAGGTAATGCAATGTAATATTATAAATTGTATGTAAAAGGTATAGTTTACAAAAAATAAAAATCAAGATTGCCATCCGAGGCCATCCAGAATGTAGATGAGTTTGTTTCTTCATCAGAACAGATTTGGAGAAATTTAGCATCACATCACTTGCTCACCAATCGATCCTGTGCAATAAATGCGTGCTGTCAGAATGAAAATTCAAACTGCTGAACAATAATCTACAAGCATTTTGCACAACTCCAGTCCATCAATTAATGTCTTGTCAAGTCAAATGCTGTGTGTTTGTAAGAAACAAATCCATCATTAAGGCAATTTAACTTTAAACCAACGCTTCTGGCCAAAATATGAGTCCATGATCTATCATGACACCTCCTTCTGTTGTCCTCTCACATCAAAATGCACTGACATATTGGTTTGCAACTGTTTTGGGCAGTTTTTGCTTGTAAACTGTACTTGGTCTGTGCTGATTTCTCTCCTGCTTTAGTCGAGTTTTAACTTTGACTTTTTAACTGGAGAGTCACTGAACTATATGAGCTGGAAGCAACAGTTTGAAGTTAAATGTCTTAAAGGAGACCTATTATGCCCCTTTTTACAAAGTAAAATATAAGTCTCAAGTGTCCCTAGAATGTCCCTAGCTCAAAATACCCCACAGATCATTTATTATACTAATTTGAAAGTGCCTATTTTGAGTGGAAGCAGAAACCAGATGTTTCATGCGTGTCTCTTTAAATGAAAATGAGCCACTGGTCCCCGCCCCCTTTTACAGAATAGGGTTCTGCCTTTACAGCTCGTAACTCAGATACTTTGTCAAAAAAACATCTGTTTATTTTTTATTATCATGTCTATCGTACTGAAATCATGCGTTTTAAACCATTTGTTTAAATTCCTAATACAGGGTTTGCTAAACACACACATCCTAAGCACGCACACAGAAAGCGGCTGTCACACGGCATGTGAGTATTAAAGCAAGTTCTCTTTCATGTCTTATTGCGCTTAAACTGTGAAATGCACACAAGTTTATGTTAAAAACACACAGGAGTTATAAAAAACAGCTGGTTATGTCTGTGAAGGTAAACACCTGGGAGAGAAATGCATGTTTATATTAGATCTGTGTGGCAGCAGCGTAATTTACAGTAAATAAATCAATAAATCCACTCTAAATAGTGTTCTGTGCTCGTCTATGCAGCCAACCACAGAAAAGTTAGCATGCTTTGCTCAAACTTTTGCCATGGTGTTAGAATGGTACACCATTGTCGGCTGCAAAAACAAAATGGTGGCACTATGGGTGGAAACGTGCAGATTAACGTGCGGTAATATTATAATAATATCCCCTTCCTGTCATTGGAGGAACGAAAGCTGACTGGTTTTCACATGCTTGCAGAAAAAGGCTTAGCAAAACAAAGTTACTGGGTTGTCCTTTTTCACATTTTCTGTGTTAGTAGATGCACTGGGGACTTGATAATAGCACTTAAACATGATATGTCATCTTTAATGATGAATCTGTTTATTACTGTGTTTTTAACAGCTGTTTGGACTCTCATTCTGATGGCATCCATTCACTACAGATGATCCATTGGTGAGCAAGTGACATAATGCTAAATTTCCCCAAATCCCTTCGAACAAGCTCTACATTTTGGATTTCCTGAGGGTGAACTACTCCTTTTATTTAAACCTAAAAAACAGCACAGGTTTGTTTGCTTGCTGATAGTACGATAAATGCAGTTCCTTTTGCTTTTAACCCAGAAACCGTGTAAAGATCAAATATAACTGGAACAAACCCCAGACAAAAAGAGGGAACTTTGCCTCATTTTAGAAGTGCTTCAGTATTAGCCAGATGGAAAGCATCAGCAGAGGCTTTTGTCTCCCAGCTCTACAAAGCTCTCAGGAGATGCCCACTGACATGAAGGATGCTCCCCTCTGGTCTGCAAGGCCATGCACTGTCAAAGCAGATGTTTGAGAACCTCATCTATAATAGACAGATTCACAGGGATGGCCTCCACACATAGCCAGCTGTGTGTTTCTGACTCCAAACTGACAGAGTTAAGTGGTGAACGCAGATGGAGATGACCCAGAAGAACCCAAGGCCCAAATAAATTGTCATGATATCATGTCCAATTCTGCATGTCAAACAATCTGGAAGTAATTAGCGGACGGTCAGAGCAGGACAGTAAAAAAACATAGTTCTCATGAATGTTGTCATGACTAGCTTAACGACGCTGGCCTCGCCTGCAGTTAAGAGGCACAAGCTATTGTATTTAACACTGTACAAGAAAATAAATATTATTTATATCTTGCAGGAAGAAAGCCAAGAAAATCTCTTATCTGTCTACATTAGATTTGGCAGGTATCCTTGAGTGGATTTGTACAAACATCTCAGACAGGTTATCTGAATGATGGAGGAGACTGGTACAGTTGTGTGTGGCCTGGTCTTGGCTGTAGAACTGTTCATATGAAGCCAAGTATTAAAATGACTTTTTTTTATTCAAACCTCAGGTCATTTTCTTCCAAATTTCAGATTGTTTGACTACTAGAAAGTTCTGAAAAGCTGAAAAATGTTGGTTTTGGATGAAGACAGAACAAAAGGAATGCATTGTAGGCTGTTGTGGGCATAAAGTTGGCTTGATTTCCACATTTTATTTGTTGATATGCAAAGTCAGCAGTAGTTAGCATGAATAAAAAGAGGTTATTTATTCATTTACGTATTATATATAAAAATGTATTACAAATATTGTTATAAAAATGTAAGAATAAATATATAAAATATATAAATGTTATTTCAGTATAAAATATAAATTCGCAGTTTTGACTTTTGCATGATTGATTGCATGATATAAACTCACACTTGCGAGAAAAACCTCACAATTCAGACTTTTTTTCTCAGTATTGCTAATCTCACAGTTTTGACTTATTAACTCCCAATTGTGTGTTATAAAGTCAGAATTGAGTTTATATCTCACATATCAGTCTTTTTCCCCCCTCAGAATTTGACTTTATTATTCACAACTGTGAGTTTATATCTCACAATTTTGAGAAATAAAAGTCAGAATTGCATGAAAAAAACACTGAATTTCGAGATATAAACTTGCAACGAAAAAATAGTTTCAAGATTTAACCTTGCAAAAAAAAAAAAAAAAAAACACGATTTAAATTTGCAATTTAAATAATAAATTCATAATTCTGTGAGAAAATCTTGCCAAACTAAAATAAATAAATAAATGAAATGTTGCAAAGAAAAACAGAATTGTGAAAAAAAGAGCTCATAATTCCAAGATTCAAATTCACAACTGTGAGAAACATTCGCAATTTAAACTTGCAATTTTGAGAACTCAGAACTGCAAGAAAAAAAGTATTATACAGATGTATACAATCTTTGTTGTTCTCTCTACCCTAAGTCACAAAGTCAGATCTAATTCAGTTTCTAATTCTAATTCAGATCTAGTCAGATTTAAACTCTGAAATAAAGTCGCAATTATGAGAAATAAAGTCATATAAAGAATTGAGATATACTCAGAACTGTGAGAACAAAAATGCGAGATAAAATACTTTTATAAGGAAAAAATCCAGTTACATTTGATCTTTACACGATTTCTGGGTTAAAAGCAAAAGGAACAGCATTTATCTTACAATCAACAAGCAAACAAACCTGTGCTGTTTTTAGGTTTAAAATCAAAGGAGTAGTTCACCCTCAGGAAAAAAAATGCAAGATAAAAAACTTTTATAAGGAAAAAAACTCAGAATTCTGAGATTTTAAACACAATTCTGAGAAATAAAGTTAGAATTACAAGATATAAACTCGGAATTGCAAGATACAAGCTTGCATTTGCAAGAAAAAAAACCCTCAGAATTCCAAGATTTTAAACTCACAGTTCTAAAAAAAAAAAAATAAAAATCGCAGTTCTGAAAAATAAAGTCAGAATTGAGAAACTCGGAATTGCGAGAAAAAATGTGAGATAAAAAAACTTGCATTTATAAGGAACAAAACTCAAAATTCAGAGATTTTAAACTCACAATTCTGAGAAATAAAGTTAGAATTACGAGATATAAACTCAGAATTGCAAGATACAAGCTTGCATTTGCGAGAAAAAAACCCTCAGATTTCCGAGATGTTTAAACTCACAATTCTTAGAAATAAAGTCAATTACTTGGAATTGCGAGAAATACTATAATGGTATAAACTCACAATTACAAGAAAAAAAGAATTGTGAAACATAAACTTCGTGACATGCACGTGAGTTCTCTCACAATTCTGATTTTATTTCTTGCATTTGCAAATTTATATCCTGCTCTTCTTTACAACTCGTAATTGTGAGTTTACACCATGCAATTCTGACTCAGTATTCTGAAGTATTTCCTCAGGTGGCTACATGGGTGCATTTTTGTTGCTTTGTCCTAGTTTGGATGCAGCGTCTATCTTCACCTTCATAACCGTGTAGCGTCCATTCTACACAAATGCTTATGTTTACTTTGCTATCTAAATAGGACATGCCATAGACTTCCTTTGTTTTTTCCTTAAACAAAGGATGTTTTGTCAGTTTTTTTTTCTGGGACATTTTATATCCATTTCCCGAAGCTTTGATAGCAGTGAAAGTTAATTCCAGGCTGAAATTTGAAAAAGGACATTTTTTCCACTACACCAGGCAAGCACTTGTCCAATGCATTTGATTCAATAGCAACTGGAACTGAAATTAACATGTTGTGACAGAGAATCCTGTGTTTTAAAGAGAAGAGCGAGCGGGTGGGACACAGACAGGGTGCAGACAAGCTTTCATGATCTCACTGTCAGCTGATCCCACAATAAACATTCATGCTTTAGTGCTCCAACCACAAAGCTTCCCGACTAAACGCTCACTGAAAACTGCACTGGAGCTCCATCAGCACTGCAACCCACTTCTACCTGCCAAGCTACAGGGACAAAACCATTTACTCGAGCAATTCACTGAGGCTGTGAGTGACAAAAAGCTGCAAAATTAAAGTACGTTTGATTAAAAGTTCGGTTCCAATTAGCCAAGACGCCAATATTCCACAGCTGCTATTTCTTTTGTGCTGATGTGGTGCATTTCATCCTTCAATGTGCAAACCATAAGCTACAAGAACTCCAATTAGCGTCAGAAAGAAGTATTTTGCTAAAATGAACATATTAAAGACAATATAAAGTGAAGTAACAACTAGCTGCAGTACTATTTAGTGCACTCTTTTCTAATAAGTAGTTGTCTCAGATTGACACTGACCAGCCCTATAGGGACTAAATGGCACTGTACTGTATTATATCCATTTCTCATATGCCACGCCAAACATTTCGTTCCCATGTCCTATTGACATTGCTGTGAGATTTACCAGCAGAATAATATTGTCATATAAAGTTATATTTTCCATGTGGTTCTCTGTTGTTTACATATGGTCATGGTCAGATATGTGGATATTCGACTACATCATTTTATGATGTTATTGCATCATTATCTAAAGTTGTTTGGTTATTCAACGTCACCAGCTAATAGATTATAAACCGCTTCCTAGTAAGGAGAATGAGCGTGTTTATGAATCCACCTTTATGAATTCAGTGTTTCAGTTGCTGACTGTGATGTTTTGACATTTCTCTTAATAGGCTACCGCTGAAGGAAAAGTCAGTATTGTATTATACAGATGTATACAATCTTTGTTGCAGTAAACTGATATGGACACATATGTCAATAATTTGCCTGCTCTGGTCCTTTTAGAGGCCACTTTATTAATGACCAGCTACAATCACATGGGTTTATGAAGCGGAGACTACACCAATTTACTGCTGCAATTCATCATGCGGTTGAAAGTCTGTCCTGGGAAAGGATTAATGAGGTATGAGGCTCGGCTCCAGCCTTGACAAACTCCAAACAGGAGCTGTGTGCTGCATGGCACACGGTAAGAGCCTTACACTGATGCTTATTCACAGCCAGTGCTCTGTTTTCATTTATTAGAACATAAACAGGAACATGCCAATATGATGTCTTCATGCAGGAACGGTTCAGGTTTCAGCATTTTGTGGAATGATATGCGTTTCATGGTAAAAACCATAAATAATAAAGATACTTTCAGATCATGATTTGAAAATCTGTTTAATTGCATTTATTGTCTTTACACAGCTAACAAACAAACAAACAAATAAATTTAACAACTAATAATTATTGTAATGATATAGAGAAATTTGTATGTTTTCTCACTTTTAAAAATCATAGATAGATAGATAGATAGATAGATAGATAGATAGATGATAGATAGATAGATAGTTTTGAAAACAAAAAAGATGAAATGTAATATACAAGTTTCTTTTTTTAAATAAAGAAATGTGTAAGTTTCAAAAAGTATTTGACAAAAACATTAAAAAGAGTTAATAAGTAAATAAATATTACATATTAATTGTTGGAAGTATTGAAAGATTGGAATAAACAAACAAACTAATATTGTAATAGAGTTCTCAAAAAAGATCTATATTTTTTTAATTACAGTACTTTTTATATATACAAGATTTTATTAAATTAAAGACGTGCACATTTTAAAAAGTAACTGAGACAGGACAAAAAAACTTTAAAAGAGTAACTAAGTAAGTTAATAAAGAAATACAATTTGTTAAAAGTATCGAAAGATTGGAGTAAATAAACAAACAAACAGATTTTAAATGATATTAAAAATATTTTAATAAACCAAGTTCTCAATGAATAGCAAAAAGGAGAATTTTTCTGATTTTAAAACTTTTTTAATATAAGTGTTAATTAAAAAGATTAATTAAACACGTGCAATTTTCAAAAAGTAATAGAGACAGGATAAAAATAATTCAGAAGTGTAAGCAAATAAATAAACTATATAAATTGTTGAAAGTATTGGAATAAGATTGGAATAAACAAAAGTAAAGAAGAAGTAAATCAAATAAATACAAATTAATATATAAATATATATCAAAATAAACATGAATACAAATTAATTAATATTCTATATATTCTATATATCAAATATCTACATATTTGAAAGTATCGAAAGATTGGAATGAACAAAAACAAATATTTTAAACTACTTTTTGTTTTAAATATTGTAATAAACTGAGTTAATGAAAAAGCTAGTCTATTAAAATAAAAACATATATTAAAAGTATATTAAAATAGAAATGTGCAAGTTTCAAAAACGTAAGAGACAGGACAAAAATCATTAAAAAGAATAAGTTAGTAAATAAATAAATATTATATATAAATTGTTGAAAGTATTGGAGTTGTAAGATTGGAGTAAACAAACATGTTTTAAATTATTTAAAAAAATATTGTAATAAACAGTTCTTATGGAAAAGCAAAAAAAGATTTTTTTTTTTTTTCTGATTGCAATACTTTTTTAATATATATGTTTTTATTAAAAATAAAAAATGTGTTCGTTTCAAAAAAATTAATTGAGACAAGATAAAAATCTAGATTAGAAAACGAATAAGTAAGTAAATAAATTAATACATATTGAAAGATTTAAATGAACAAACAAACAAAAAAATATAGAAAGTGTTTCATTTCTCATGGAAAAGCAAATAGAAGGTTTTTTTTCTGATTTCAATCATTTTTAATAGTTTCAATAAGTAAGTGAGACAGGACAAACAATAAATAAATAAATACATAAATACATAATCATGGATACAAATAGATCTGAGCAATTCTTCAGCAGGGGGAACTTTTCAGCCTCCTTGAATGATTTTAAAAATATGATTTATTTATACATTTATTTATTCTATAATAATTAATTTTTAATATAAACTATTTAAGTTTAATATATACATTTTTTAAACTACTGAATGATTGGAATAAATAAATAAATACCCCCCTCTTATCCTTATAGGAGACAGAAATGTTCTCTTCATGTATACTATTCGATATCCATAACCTATAGAAGACTTATCATGATGAATCCACCGTTTCTTGTTTCTGCATAGAAATGTTCTTCAGTGAACAATGTTAATCACTAGTTTAACTGAGCACTGCGCTGATAAACACTGGTTTGATAATGTTATTATTAAAATATGGCAGACTGCACTATGACAAAAGCAGTCCTGTTTCAGGGCATTTCTTAGATACCGCAAATGCCCTGACTGTTATTTTCCGCGCCAGGACAGAACGTCTAATTGTCCCCTTGATTATATCCATTAGCAAGGGGGAAGCAGGGGCCCCTGGGAACCCAAGGCTGAGAGGACACAGTTAAAGTCCCACATAGCAAGACATTTCCCTCCAAGATAATGCCTCTCGATTATGGTCCAAAATCCCTTACGTAATCTGAGGGGTGGGGAGTACTCCGGTATACACGAACTGAGAAAAGCAAAGAAAATTCCCCCCTTTTCCTTTTCCATGTGCTTCTGCTCAGCACTAAATGAGTCTGTGTAAGAATGCAGGTCTGTGTTTTCTCACATATGAGTAGTTTAACACGTCTGGACGGCGCAGCCCAACACCTGTGTGCTGGAGGAGACTGATACTGATGTAATGTTAGATGCTGCTCATAAAGACTGCACAGCCTGAACGCTTCACCCAGGGATCTGCTGTCATTATGGTCAGCGTTACGCTCGGCAGCAAGCATGCGCTGACTTCCAGCTCTTTTTCCTGAACTAAGCTAGCGCAGCAATCAAATGCAATCTCTTTCTTTTAGTTGACGGAGAGCAGCCATTTACGAGCCTAAAGCTGCGGAGGTGTGAAACGTGTTAAACTACATTTTACGTGCAGTAAAACTAAACTGCAGTGTCCATGTTGCAAATCCTAGTGGATTTGTATTGCTCAGAGGTTTAGGGGTTTTATTACAGTATTTTATTTTTCCTAAAATTTCTTTGACATGCAGTTCCATATGTAATTATCTATAGCCAACTACTGTACAAATATCCCACTGATTAAATGGCTACTCAACAAAAACTAAATAAAAACTCTGACTGGATTTTTGCTAAGAAAAACAAAAAAACAACCCTTTCCATAATGTACAAAACAATCAGAACCAATGCTGCAACAATGTTACAGCAATACTAATAATGAAATCCTCTGAGGTAGTTGTGTATGTACATGAAAGTAGTATTTGGAAGTTGTGTTTGTACATGAAAGTAGAGCTGGGTTTGTTTTGTCCAGATTTGCGGCTACAGAAACAACAGGCATGTTTAAAAAGTTGAAAATTAAGTGTAATATACACGTGCATTTCTGTGTTTAAGGATATGCTGTTAACTAAGGATTTCAACAAATGTTTTTGCTCTACTTTTTCACATTTTTTTTTATTACCCATGTAAAATAATTCAAAATTAATCTTATAAAAAATAATCTGAAATTATAATTATGAAATTCAAAATAAAAACAAGGTTGACATCTTTGTCACTGTGTTCAAATAAAGTTTTGTTTTCTTCAACACAGATTAGAATCTGTTTAAAACAAGATGGCAAAATGGATAAGTTATTGTTTTGTTGTTGTTTACTTATTTACTTTTACAGAATACACATTGAATATTCTATGGAAGCCTGTTTAAAACAGACTGTTTAAAAAACTGAATTGTGATTTTCCCCTACAATTCAGAATTGTGATCAATGAATGAATGAATAAATGAATCATAATTGTGAGATAAAAAGTGATCATTTCTATTTTTTATTCTGTGGTGAGGAAAAATGCAAGATGTAATACACAAAATTCAGAGCAAAAAAAATGGTAACACTAACACTAACTAATGGTAACACAAGGTTCCATATTTATGGCAAAAATAATAATCACAATTATTTCGGTCAATATTATAATCACGATTATTTAACACAAATATGAGTGTGTCCGGAACTTTATCTGATTGATCAGCAGTGTTGTTACGACCCTGTTTTTAGGGACCAACAAAAGGCCATTCTAAAACCAACAAACAAAACAGTGGCCAGGGCAAAAAAGTTAAAAGTTTTATTGCATGGGTAAAAGGAATATGATCAAAAGAGAAAACAGAAAGAAATGGATTTAAACTTAAATAAGTCATAAATAAGGACTAGTGAGCTAACTAATTTAAACTACAACTTACTGAAGAGCTAAGAAAACTTCCTATCTCCCGAAGAAGAAATTAAACACAACAAAAGTCTTCTGGGTCAGCTCACTTACCTATGCTTCCTATGTAGTCTGTAATAACTAAACAAACAATCACTCACCATCCTTAAAACAAAACAAAATAAAGAAACCAAAGCCAAAAGTCAAACACAGAACAGAGTTCCCAGGGCAAGCCACCACTGAAGCGCCATCAGCAGCTCTTAAATAGGCAGAGGCTTCAGGTGTTCATACTAGTCTCCGCCCCCATCCAATTAGCAGCTGCACTCAGGAAAGAAAACATAGACAAAAAAAAAGAACAGGCTCGTAACAAGTGTTAATTTCGTTGATGAATAATTTTTGTCATAATTTTCCTTAGCAACATTTTTTTCACAGATGAAAACGAAATGATAACGAACTAAAATTCTTTTTGAATGACAAAAACTATGACACAAATCTACTGGCATTTTCGTCAACAAATAAAAACGAGACAAAAATGTTAGGGAGGGACTATATGGAAAGAGTTTCATTCAGAAAAATCTGTTGCGCAGTAGGAGGTTGGATGCGTACAAACCGGCGAGACACAAGCTAAAATACACTTGTTGCACGTCTTATAAAACATTAAAAAATGTCAATATGTGGGAGTACGAGAAGTGCAGACATATGGATACATTTGACGATGCAAGAGAAAACTCAATTCGGTCTTGTTTTCTGAGTGCAGACACCGAAGCATACACACAGTAAGCACGTCTCACCCTCTTTTGCATTGCAAGAACTGAGAAATACACACAAAATGATCTAGAAATAGTCTGTTTTTACGAGTATTCACGTAAACACAGCCAATTACGTCTTGAATTAACGTAAACAGAAGGGAGAAAGTGTATCAGTACATTGCATCCATTGCATTCGTGCAAAGGGATAGCAGCCACATTTAGTTACTATTGTCTGAGTCACTGATGTTAATCAAGCAACAAAAGAAAGACAGAAAACCACACACTGCTCTTGACTGAATCACTTACGTAGCCCTAAAGATTAAGAGATCTAAGATCTAAATGCATTTATAGAAATAAACATGTCTGTTTAAAAGAATTAAACGTTTAAACGTTTTGGTTTAACATTTAAACCAACATTGTTTTATACTTGAAATGTTTTATACAGATTTAATTTTAGTCAAGTTGTGATGAATTGAGAAGGCAAATTGATCAAACAGACTAGCCACTGTTCATTCCTTTAAAAAAAACTAAAACTTATATTTAACGAACAAAAAAAGTTTCATTTTATGCAAGTCACGTTACATGATTTTACTGATTTGAATGTGAAACTGGGCATTTATGGAGGAGCAAAAGCGCACCAAAGGGTGATGAATAATTATCGATTATTGTATTTTCATAATCATTTGAAGCTGAAATCGAAATTGAATTTCGATTAATTGCAAAGCCCTAAATGTAATGCATTAACTGAAATTAACTAACAATGAGCAATACGTTACAGTATTTATTAATCTTTGTTAAGTTAGTTCACCCAAATATGTAAATTACCCCATGATTTACTCACCCTCAAGGCATCCTATATATATATATATATATATATATGACTTTCTTCTTTGAGGTGAACACAATCAAGAGTTATATTTAAAAAAAAAAAAAAAATCCTGGCTCATCCAAGATTTATAATGGAAGTGAGTGGGTGTTATTCTTCAGTAGTCCACAAGAACTATAATAAAGCATATCCATCCATCATGAACAGTGTCCCACACAGCTCCGGTTAATAAAGGCCTCCTGAAGTGAATCAATGTGTTTTTGTAAGAAAAATATCTATTTTTCCAACTTTATAACTACTAAAAAAACTTTTGGACTACTAAAAAAAAATACCAACTCACTTCCATTTTAAAGCTTGAGAGAGTCAGGACATTTGGGATAATTTTCATTTTTGGGTGAACTATCTCTTTGACAACTGCATTTTTAGTCCATGAGGGCAAAGGTCCATTAAATAACATTTGGTTTAAAAAATTTATTACTAAATGACTGGAATCAATATTAAGTAAGATTAAGAAATGCTTTAAGTCTTGTTAGTTTGTGTTGACCAATGTGGTTAACTAATGTTACAAAATGGAACCTTATCACAAAGTGTTACCGAAAAAATAAAGGAACAGAGATCTAAACTGAATGTGAGAAAATTTGAAATTAAAAGTAAATAATCTTCTCAGTTTACATCTCGCAACTCTAAATGTACATCTACATTAGAAACAAAGTCTGAATTATGATATTTAAACAAAGAATTGCACAAAACAAGTCTGAATTGTGAGATATACGCTCAGAATTGCAAGAAAAAAGTCTGAATTGTAAGATATAAACTGAGAACTGCAAGAAAAAAGTCTGAACTGTGAGATATAAATTCAAATGGCAAGAAAAAGTCAGAATTGTAAGACATAAACTCAAAATTGCAAGAAAAAAGTCTGAATTGTGAGATATGTGACCTTGAACCACAAAACCAGTGATAAGGGTCAATTTCTTTCCTATTTCTATCCTAATAATTTTTGGCATTAAAGAAAAAATATAGATAATTTTGACCCATACAATGTATTGTTGGCTATTGCTACAAATATACCTGTGCTACTTATGACTAGTTTTGTGGTCCAGGGTCACATATAAACTCAGAATTGCACAGAAAAATGTTAAAATTGTGAAATATAAACTCAAAAAAAAAAAAAAAAAAAGTCAGAATTGTGAGATATAAAGTAGAAATTACCTCTTGGTTGAAACAAGACTCATTCATTTTAAACATTTTGATAACATAACCTTAAACAAGGTATATTCTATGACTAATACAAATTGTACCAGTTAATAAGTATTTGTTATGTTGAATGACTGCTAGGAAACCTCATTTGATCTGATCTCAGATCAGAATTGAGTATTCCTGGAAAATATGTGATAAATATGGATAGCAGATCAGATCATTTAGCATTGGAAGAATTTGATGAGTTCATCTCCAGCTGTTTATTGAAGAAGCTATATTGGCAAATCTGAGCACATCTGTTATATTGGTAAGATCTATTTTGAAGCTCTAGGGGAAACATAGTGTTTTCTGAGGAAAAAAGATCTGAATCACTTTTCCTCACTGCTGTCAGTGAGAAACAATGAGGCTAATAAAGAGATCTCATATGTGTTTTTCTTTCCTGTGGGTTTGCTTTATACTTCATTATGGTACATTGGAGAACTCCACTGGTGCTTTGTCTGCAACGGCTTTATCAAATTATGGCCAATGAGTCTAATTAAGATGTTATCATGGATGCTTAAAGTGTCAGCTGGCACATTCTGACATGATTGGTGAGCGGACAGGAAATCCTGCCGAATTCTGTCTGTAATGTGCAATGCTACCTTTTCATAATGGCTCACATAGCCTGTGGGGAACTGTTGTGGTTTGTGGCTGAGGAAGTGGCCATTACAACACAATGAGCGCTAATTGCCTCGCACCGAAAAAGAAAAACGCTGGACGTGCATGAATAAGAGGCAGAGGAAAAGAGAGACAAAGGGAGAGACAAATGGAACACATAAAACACTTTGAGTGTGCTCAGGGCTGATGGTTTCTGAGTGCTGTTTGATCGGTTTGATCTAACCGAAAGTGGATGTTTTCAAGCTGGTTTAGGGTTGTTTCGTGTTTTTAACATTACTGAAACTGTGCTTCAGTAAAATCAGGAGGTTGGCGAGATCTCAACATCACACAACAACATCTATCCTGCACCAAAATATTACTGTTAATGTATCAAAAGTTTAGGTTTGGTAAGATTTTTTAATGTTATTAAAATAAGCCTCATTTATTTAAATTCAAATTCAGTAAAAACAGTAATATTGTGAAATATTATTACAATTTAAAATTAATTTTTTTTTATTTGAATATATTGTAAACTATCTGCTCTGTGATGCAAAGCTGAATTTTTAGCAGTCATTACTTTTTTAGCAGTCAAAATCAAAAATTGTGCTCCTTAACAATTTTGAAGTAACTGTAAAATAGATCAATTTAATGCACCCTTGCTGAAGTATGAATTTCAGAATCAGAAAGAGTTTTATTGGCAAGTATTCTTGCACATACAAGGATTTTTATTTTATTTTTTGTCATAAGCTTTCAGTAAACAGATGACAACATCACGTAGACAATAAAAATAAGATGAGAATATGCATATGTAAATATAAATATAAAAAGACAAAACATTGAAAAATAAATAAATTGTATGTACAGTTGTGCTATAGATGATAGAATGAGATGTAGGGATGTACTAAGTTGGAGGTGGTAACAAATAAATACTGTATAAGGTTATTATTGCACAACGGGGGAACATTTAACTGTTAATTTCTTAATTCATTTCAACATCTCATAACTAGTCTGAAATGTGAGATATAAACTCAGAATTGCAAGGGAAAATGTCTTAATTGTGAGATATAAACTCAAAATTTCAAGAAAAAAGTGAATTGTGAGATATAAACTCAAAATTGCAAGAAAAAAGTTACATGTAAACTCAAAATTGCAAGAAAAAAGTTAGATGTAAACTCAAAATTGCAGGGAAAAAGTCAGAATTGTGACATGTAAACTCAAAATTGAAAGAAAAAAGTCTGGATTGTGAGATATAAGATCAGAATTGCAAGAAAAAAGTCTGAATTGTGAGTTATAAGCCAAGAATTGCACAAAAAAAGTCTGAATTGTGAGATATAAACTCAAAATTGCAAGAAAAAAGTCTGGATTGTGAGATATAAATTCAGAATTGCAAGAAAAAAGACAGAATTGCGAATACAAACTCAAAATTGCTGGGAAAATAGTCTGAATTGAGAGATGTAAACTCAGAATTGCAAGAATCAAGTCTGAATTGCAAGATATAAACCCCAAATTGCAAGAAAAAGTCTGAATTGTGAGATAAAAGCCAAGAATTGCAAGAAAAAAGTCTGAATTGCGAACACAAACTCAAAATTGCAGAGAAAAAGTCAGAATTGTGACATGTAAACTCATAATTGCAAGAAAAAAGTCTGGATTGTGAGTTATAAGGCAAGAATTGCACAAAAAAAGTCTGAATTGTGAGATATAAACTCAAAATTGCAAGAAAAAAGTCTGGATTGTGAGATATAAACTCAAAATTGCAAGAAAAAAGACAGAATTGCTAATACAAACAAAATTGCAGGGAAAATAGTCTGAATTGTGAGATATAAACTCAAAACTAATGGAAAAAAGTCTGAATTGTGAGCTGTAAACTCAGAATTGCAAGAATCAAGTCTGAATTGCAAGATATAAACCCCAAATTGCAAGACAAAGTCTGAATTGAGAGATAAACGCCACTAATTGCAAGAAAAAAGTCTGAATTGCGAATACAAACTCAAAATTGCAAGAAAAAAGTCTGAATTGCAAGATATAAACCCTAAATTGCAAAAAAAAGCCAGAACTAACTGTGAGATGTAAACTCAGAATTGCAAAAAATCAAGTCAGGATTAGGATATTCAGAATTGTGAGATATAAACGCAAAATTGCAAGACATTGGAAGATATAAACCCAGAATTGCAATACTGAAAGTACACAGTATGTAAAACTGGTTTCAGGGGAAAAAAAAAAAAAAAAAGTTTTGAAGTTTATGAGGTTCAAAAACATTCATTTCGGAACAGAATTGGCAGCGTAAAAATGAAAGCTGTTTAAACATACACGCATGATGGGCTTAATTTTTCAATGTGTCTCATTTCTCATTGTTTTATTGGACTCCAGATTCTATTTTTGCTTTTAAACCTGGGTAATTTGCCAAATGACTAAACTGGAAACGAATAAAAAAAAAAAAGAGAGAGAGAGAGAGAGAGAGAGAGAGAGAGATGAAAGCATGTTAAGTGACATGATCTATAAAACCTTATTATTATACCATGTCTGATTTAGTGATATTCTGAATTAAAATGCTAGCAAAGGGAACTAGTTTAATATGGGAAGGAACAGAAAATAAGAATGAGCACAGCATTTGACATAAATGTCTTATCTTTGTTATTTAGAGCTAAAAGCAGTTCCCACTGGGTCAACTACAGTACTGCTTCTTTGGCCTGATAATCTGTCTGATATGTCCATCTAAACATTCTGATAATTTTGGGTGTGATGTGAGTTTCAAAGTGAAATATGTACATTTTTTCTTCCTTGAGTGAAACAGGTCGAATGCAGCGAGCCCTGCAGACATTACTGTGTATATGTTGTGTGTATA
The DNA here is from genome assembly GCA_033026305.1 of Cirrhinus molitorella. Lineage (NCBI taxonomy): Eukaryota > Metazoa > Chordata > Actinopteri > Cypriniformes > Cyprinidae > Cirrhinus > Cirrhinus molitorella. The sequence continues at coordinate 24,550,271 of CM065125.1, forward strand.
ATTTTGCCTCTTTTAACTCTTTCACTGTTTATCAGACGGTGGTTTAACTGAACATGAAACACTTGAATAAACAGGATTAGGTTTGTATAAGGTTATATATTCTTAATATATTGTAAAGAGTCCTTAAAATAGCCAGAAAAGAAGTGTATGGAATCCTTAATGCCCTGAAGTACCATAACCTGAAACAGTCTCATTTATTTACCCTAAGTGAATTCAAACTTAGAACTCAGATAAACTACAAACCAGGAACCAGGGGCTCAGAAAGGCAAAAAGTGCACGTGCACGTGCACACACACACACACACACACACACACACACGCACATATATATATATATGAAATTTCATTTTTATATACCAGGGATTTTCTTACATTTTCTTCAGTTTTCTGCAGATTCTACAGTAAAACCTGATTTCAGAACAGATTTCTGGATGGACACACACTGTTAATGTAATGTAGATTATTTAAGTTTTAAAATACAATTATTTTATTTGATTAATTTTTATATAATTTTGATTTGTTTTATTTAAATTTTTATAATTTTGTGGATTTTTTAAATTTTATTTTATTTTAAAGTTGCATTCAAAATCAGCTTTATTTTATTATTATTATTATTATTATTATTTAACTAAAAAAAAAACAGAACTGCAAATCACTTTCACAATTAATTTTTAGTTCATTTTGTTAATTAATTGTATTTGATTTAAATTAAATTTGTTTAGATTTTTTGGAATTTCTATTTTATTTTATTTTATTTTATTTTGAAGTTGCATTCAAAACCAACTTTATTTTATTATTTTATTTTTAATTCATTTTTAATTGAATTTAATTGAATTTTTAATTAAGTTGTACTCAGGACCAACTTCAAAAATAAACAAAATGGCAAATAACTTTCACAGTTTATTTTTAGTTCATTTTATTATTTTATTTATTTTTAATGACATTTTTTGGAATTTCTATTTTTAAGTTGCATTGAAAATCAACTTTATTTATTTTGTTATTTTGTTTTATTTTAATTTGTTTTTTATTTAATTTTATTTGTGTATTTATTTTTTTTATATTTAATTCAACTTCAAAAATAAGAAAAGAATGGCGAATCACTTTACCAATTTATATTTAGATAATTTTAGATTATTATTTATTCTTAATTTAATTTTAATTTAATTGTTCAGGAAGTTCTTTAAAATAATTTAATTTATTTTTCTTTAAATACTTTCTTTATAAAATTTCATTTTAAAGTCATTTTTAATGATGTTGCACTCAAAATCAACTTCAAAAGTTCAAAAACAAAACAGCAAATCACTTTTACAATTTATCTTAATTCAGTTACATTTAATTTTTTATTTTATTTTATTTAACATTATTATTTTTTAATGTATTTTTTTTTAAGAAAGTTGCATTTAAAATGAACAAAATGGCAAATCACTTTCGCAAAAAAAAAAATTATCATTACTTTTGCAAAACCTTTATTCAACAAGGAGCAATTGATCATTTGAAAAGCAAAAGGACTGACATACATGTGCTGATCTGTTAGCCACTGACATACATTCGTTACTAAAATAAAGACGCAAGACATTTAGTGCATGAATCTAACTTTACCCAAGGACTAAATTTAGTCTAATATTTTATTCTAATTAGATTAGAGGTACATCGAGGTTCTGGACTTATTCAAAACAAACCAGCTAAAATATCATTTCGCTTCCAAGCCCTGATGATAGGACGCATTAAGATCCTTTGCTATGAAGTTACAAAGCCCTCAGCCATCCAAACCTGGATTCGAAACGTCTGTCCCTTGTTAAGGACCGCTTAAGCTCTATGTCAGTGCCGTTTCTTTGCTTACATTATTAAGTATGTGAGTGAAAATTGTGAACTAAAGTGACCTGAACAGATAAGTTTGTTAAGACTTGCCAAAGCAGGCGTCAATATTATGACAGTTCACGTCGTAAGTGCCAACTAAAAAGAGACTGCGAGAGGCATCAAGGCTTTTCTCACATCATTAAACAACCCGCGATTACAGCAACAAGCCGGGAAAAAAAAAATGAACAGATCTAGCAGCGAGAACATGTGCTTGAAGTGATGATATGTAGGTTTTGGACGACAGACAGAGGCCTGTGCTAAGCTAAGCGTGTGTCCGGAGATGAACTTGCAATAATGAAGGACAAGCTAAAAAGAGAAACGGTTATTGCGTAAATATTTTTAGCTCTCTACTTTAAAGTCGAATAGAATCTTTGGGCTTATGAGAAACTCCAGGGAGGGAATTACAAGGAAAAATTACAAGCTCTTCAGAGCCTCTGAGTCTGGGAAAAAAAAAGGAATGGAATGTGACAAAGCAAACCACAACAACAATAAAAACCCAACAATAAATCTTCAGAAAGGAATCGCAAACAAAATGCACAGGATGAGTAAACATACCTCCTTTCCTCAATTTTGAAAGGATACCTTTAGTCCCTGCATACACTGTAGTGCGGGGCCTCCTCTCTGACGGGACAGGGTTCCCACACAACCCTATTGGCTAGCTGCGTCGGGTGTAAAGATAAATCATGTTGGCATAAAACACTTTGCTGTTTGTTCACAATGGCTTCATGCTCCACCTCACCCTCCCCTTCCCATTGTTTCGTCCAGTAAAAACACTCGCGTCTCTCTCCCACTGCTGATAACTGTACCGGACAAACTGCAGTCTTGTTTGTTCAGCCATTATGAAATGATTTCACCAGCAAAGCCACTTCTCACTGACATTATCAGACACAGCTTTTTGTTATGTAAGTCTGGAAGCCACAGGACAGCAAAAAAAAGAGCAGTGACTTGGGAAAAAAAAAAAGTTTGGATGCTTGCAATCTTATCATTTGTTGTCCTATCACATTTGTCACACGCATAACTGTTGATAGAGGAAGAGGAACTGCTGATTTACGGTCCACTGAGAGTATGTTTGAAAATCTTTTTTCTTTTTCTTTTTTTTTTAAAGCATATTTCTGCATGAAATGCTTCTGAAATGTCTAAGTCAACAATATATTCATTAAGCAAACAACTGGGACTGGTCATATGGAGTTTTCCATTAACAGGTACTTTATTTAAGCATTAGAGGCACAAAAGCCAAGTTTTTGTTGTGATAAACTAGTATCTAACATAAAATTATTCTGGCATAAGAAAGAAGCATGCTGATTTTTACGGAAGCCTGTTTTCACCACTGAATAAAAAATAAAAAAAAGGTCATTTCTTCTCTCAATTCAGACTTTTTTTTCTCAAAATTGTGTAATATAAACTCACAACTGCAAGTTATAAAGTCCGAATTGTGAAATATAAACTCAAATCTGAACATATATCTTGTCTTTTTTTTCCCCCCTCATAATTAGACATTGGGCCTCATTTATGAAACAAACGTACGACAGAAAATTGGGCGTACGGACGTTTCTACGCAAAACTTGGAATTTATCAATATGGACGTGAGCGGAGGCTGCGATCAAATCTCACGTCAGGTCTGAGCTCGTGTACGCAAGTTTTTGAGTTAGCCTGAATTTGCGTGCAGCCTAGAACATTTTGGAGAATTGTATAATGACAGCATTTTGTTGATTTAGATTATTTACCTGGCCGACAAACAAAACTATTTTTTTATTCATTTAGGGTGTTAGATTTGTATGCGCAAATGACAGCATAAACATGAGGATTCACACGTCTTCACATCACCAAACTGGCCGCACTTCGGTGAACGGAGAAAAACAGAAGTTATAAAAATAATAAATTAAATAAAGAGATAAAGAATACATTTTTTTGCTCATGTGTAGTGTGTTTTACTTGGATATTTAGCAACCAAATTTTACAGAGCAAAAAAAAGGAAACATTTGGATGTCAATAGGCTTAGCGGACAACGCCGTTTAGTTTCACTTTGCTCATTTATTCATTTTAGCTCGATATTTGTATTCTGTATTCACTAGTCTAATTGGTGCTTTACTTTATAGTTTAACATACAATTTTATAGCTACTCATTTTTCATTCTTGTTCTTTAAAGGGTTTGTTGTGGATTAAGGAGACCTAAATAGGCTATAATGTTTATAAATATTTTGTTATATTTATTGGTATTTAATATAGGTATAAATTAATGTCATTGTTTGCAAATATAAGGTTAAAGAGTGTTTCAGAGTAAGATATTTTTTTCCTCCATGAGTTTACTTCCTGTTTTTGGCCGGCTTTCGTTTCTCCGTGTCGTAAACTCTAGGGGCAAGGCTTCTAAACCGGGGTGTTTTAGGGGCGTGATATTTAAATGACGATCGCTTTCAGCCGCCAAATTTATCAACGTGCGATCATTCGTACAATGGGATTGGCGGCATACGATTGTTTCATGAATCACACGTGAACTCTGTCGTACGTTGATTTGTACGCTCGAATCTACGCTCGTTTCTACGTTAGATTGATACATGAGGCCCATTAACTCTAAATTACGCTAATGTTAAATGCATCTTTCTCGCAAGTGTGAGTTATCACAGAATTCTGAGAAAAAAAGTCATAATTGCAAGTTTCTTTCTCAGAATTTCAAACTCGAGATACAAACAAAAAAAAAAAAATTATGAAGTCGTACAATTATCTCACAACTTTTCAAAATTGTTTATATCACGCAATTCTGAGAAAAAAAGTCAGAACTGTGAGGAAAAAAGTCTTCTTGTTTTTAAGTTTTTAATCTCTTGATTTCTCATACTCACGCAGTTCTGAGAAAAAGTCAGAATTTTTATTTCGATTTCTCACAACTGTGAATTTATATCATGCAATTATAAGAAAAAAAAGTCAGAATTGTGAGAAACAAGTAACAATTGTGAGTTACAAACTCACATTTGCAAGAACAAAGTCAAAATTGTGAGTTTTTATCTCACGACTTCTCAAAACTTTTTATATAACGCAATTACGAGAAAAAGTCAGAATTGTAAGAAAAAAGTCAGAATTGCGAGATACAAACTTACATTTGCAAGAAAAAAAGAAATTTGAGTTAACTCATGACATTTGAGAGTTTATATTATGCAATTCTGAGAAAAAAAGTTTTACGATTACGAAAACTTACGAAGTTATCTTACGATTTCTCACAATTGTGAGTTTATATCACGCAATTCTGAGAATAAAGTCAAAATTATGAATTTGTATTTCTTAATTTCTCACAATGGTGAGTTTTTAATCATGCAATTCTGATTTTTTTTAATCAGAATTGCATGATTAAAAACTCACCATTGTGAGAAATTTGAATCTCACAATTCTGAGAGAAAAAAAAATCTGAACTGCGCATTTATATCCCGCGATTTCTTGCGAGAAAAGTTAGAACTGTGAAATACAAACTCACATTTCAGAGAAAAAATGTCAGAATTTTGAGCTTTTTCTCTCAAATTCTCACATTTGCGAGTTTATATTATGCAATTCTGAGAAAAAAGTCAGAATCGTAAGAAAAAAGTCAGAATTGCGAGATACAAACTTACATTTGCAAGAAAAAAGTAAGACTTTTTTTATCTCTTGGTTTCTCACAATTGTGAGTTTATATTACGCAATTCTGAAAAAAAATTTGAATTGTGAGTTTTTGTCTCACGATTTATCGCAATGGTGAGTTAATATCATGCAATTCTGAGAATAAAGTGAGAATTGTGAGTTATCATCTCAGTTTCTCACAATTTTCAGCATCATTTCTCCAGTCTTTAGTGTCACATGTCACATGATCCTTTAGAAATTATTCTAATAGGCAGATTTGCTGCTCAAGAAAAGTTTCTTAGTATTAATGCTGAAAATATCTGTGATGCTTCATAATTTTACGGAAGTTGTGATACTTTTTTTTCGTACACCTTGATGAATCTTCAAAAGAACACCAATTATTTAAATTAGAAATCTTTTGTAACCATGTAAAAGTGTGTCACTGGCAAATAAAAGATGTTCTGACACCAAACTTTTAAATAGTAGAGCATTTTTAAGTTAAATGTAACTAAATTCAATATAAATAAATTAATTCACACAAACGAGCGTTGCAAAAACAGAGCTCCTTTTTTGTGTAATTTCTTAGGTTTACAATCAACAATTTCCAAAGGTTAAGAACCTTTAATGAAAAGTGCCATATCTTTATTGAACAAATAGTTGAAACGATTTAAGTAATCAGACTTAAATCCAGAATCAATTGAGAACGTCTAGACGTCTGTGTTCTAGAACGCAAAAGTATGATAATGCAACCTGACAAAAGATCTGAAACACTTGAGTAGATCAACAACAGCGTGACTCAAACTCTGAACTGAATGGCCAAGTGTGTGTCCTGACCTCAGCCCTATTGAAATGATGTGGAATGATGTGATTTGAAGCAGAATGAAGCAAGACATCCAATACAAACATCTGAACTAAGACCATTTTGCTTTGAAAAAATAGCCTGCTAAAAGGTGTTCCACAGCCATACAGAAAGCTTAAGTTGGTTCCACTACTAAATAAATAACATTATACATGCTTTTTTTTTTTAAAGAACATACTTTTTAATCATTGAAACTGGTTCTATCCCAGCATTAAGTGTTGTGCCAATTAGTTTGCAGAAAAAGCATCTGCTAACTGATTATTTGCTTACTTGCACATGCATATTATTGTTTACACTTATTTCCTTACAATCATCAGGCCTCCACCTTGTGACATAAACAAAAAACATCTGCTCGAGACTCATCTCTTAACAATGGCCTCATCTCTCCTTCCTTTGATCTATGATCAGTGCATAGTTAGAAACAATGCTGCTGAATGTTTTTCCTGTGAGTAAGATGAGATACTTTTGGGGACAATTCGTTGGCGTCTAACTTGTCATCATATTTCAAAAGAATGTGCCCTTCCCCCATAACACATCTACAAAGAGTCCAACACAAACACCGCCTGCATGTAGACACAGCCATGGATTCTTGCAGCAATCTCTGACCCCCAAAACTTACATTGCTTCTCAACTAACTAAATATGTCTTCATTGGTTTCTAAATAAAGACCCAGTGCTATAGGAAGCCAAATTTTACATGCACCTGTTTGACACTCCTGTAACAAAATTATATCATCTCACTTTTGCCATGGCAAAACAATGGCAAAAGTAAAGTAAAATGACAGGAGTGTCAAACAATAAGGGCTGTGAAGGACATGCAGAATTATTTAAAAAAGGAAAATAAATATGTAACAAACTAAATAAATAAATACCTAGGTAAAAACCGGAACAAAAATGTCTACCATCTAAAACTATGAATGATTGTTTTAAATAAATATCATATACATAAAAAGAACAAAGAAACTGATAAGTTTTTAATGTTTTTACTCTTAAAAACAGCAAGAAGTAATTTAAAAGAAAAAAACAAACAAAATATGTATTATTTATTAACATATATAAACCATTGAATGAATGAACGAATAAAACAAATTAATAAACAAATAAATAAATAAATAAATATTTAAAAATAATATATAAACTTTTTTATTTTAAAATATTTATTTATTTATTTGTTTATTCATTTGTTTTATTCGTTCATTCATTCATATATATAATATTCAGATATAATATATATATATATATATATAATTTGAGAAAATTAAAATTATATAAATCAAGGAGATGAGTATATAAAAAAAAAATAAGATTTGTTTTTACTCTTGAAAATGAACAAATAAACAAACAAAAATAAATAAACCAAATGTTTTATATATTTTAATGTATAATCTGAGACAATAAACAAACAAACAGACAAACAAATAAACAGTGTTTTTATATTGTTTTATTTATAGTTTAAGACAATTTCAAAATCATGGCACAATTATATCAAGTTTGACCAGTTCAGTTTAATTCATTGTTCTGGTCATATCATGATTTATTTTATTTAATAAATAACTAAATAAATAACAAATGGTTTAAAAAATTAGTCAAAAAAAAAAAATAAATACAAAAATAAATAAATAAAATAAAATAAAATAAAATAATGTTTTGTATATTTGTATTTTTTGAGACAATAAATAAATAAATTTTATATTGAAAATCTTATTTATTAGTGAATAATGAATTTTCAATATTAACAGTTGCTAATATAATATAATATAATATAATATAATATTATTTATATTTTATAAATGTATATATATATATATATATATATATTAATATAATATATATAATATATATATTATATATTATATATATATAAATATATATTATATATATATAAAATGTTGAAACTACAGAATGAATAAAGGAACAAACAAATGATTTGTATCCATAATTTTAGACAATAAAATATATATATACACACTACCAGTCAAAAGTTTGGACACACCCTCTCATTTAATGTTTTTTAAAGAAGTTTCTTATGCTTATCAAGGCTGTTTTCACTTTATCAAAAATACAGAAAAAAAATGTAATATTGTGAAATATTATTACAATGTAAATCAATGTTTTTTCTATATTAATATACATTTAAAATGTAATTTATATCTGTAATTAAAGTAGAAATTCCAGAACCATTACTCCAGTCTTCATGATCCTTCAAAAATCATACTAATATGTTGATTTATTATCAGTGCTGGAAACAGTTGCACTGCTTAATTTTTTTTTTTTTTTTTTGGAACCTGTGATACATTTTTGATTTGATAGGATTTTTTGATCTATGAAAGGTTAAAAAAGAACAGCATTTATTTAAAATAGAAAGGTTTTCTAACAATACTACTGTTCAAAAGGTTGGGGTCAGTAAATTTTTATTCTTTCTATTTTTGAAAGAAATTTATATTTTTATTCACCAAGGATGTGTTAAATTAATAAAAAGTGATAGCACAGATTTACATTGTTAGAAAATAGTTATATTTTGAATAAATGCTGTTCTTTTTAACTTGTTATTCACCAAAGAACCCTGAAAAAAAAAAAAATCAGGCTGCACAACTGTTTCCAACATTGATAATTCTAAAAATAAATCAGCATATTAGAATGATTTCTGAAGGATCACGTGACACTTAAGACTGGAGTAACAGCTGATAAAAATTCAGCTTTGCATCACAGGAATAAATTATATTGTAAAGTATATTAAAATTAAAATCATTATTTTATATTGTAATAACATTTTACAATATTACTGTTTTTTTTTCTGTATTTTTGATCAAATAAATTCAGCCTTGATGAGCATAAGAGACTTCTTTAAAAACATTAAATGAGAGTGTGTGTCCAAACTTTTGACTGGTAGTGCATATATATTGTTTTTGTATACTTACATACTTTTTTATTTTATTATAATTTGAGACACAATTTCAAAATCATGGCAAAAATCATATAAAGTGTGACCAGTTCAGTTTAATTAATCGTTCTGGGTCATATCACAATTTAATTTATTTATTTCAATTACTTGTCTTAGGATGTCTTAGCATTATGACGATTTCAGAGCTCTGTTTGGGAAGTTTCAAGCAGTAGATATCACACAGAATGACTGCCAGAAAGCCAACACTTCATTTCAATCAAACAGCCATGCTGTAGTCAATGAAAAAACAGCTGACCATCATCATTAAAACAGAGCATCTGCAAATTGTACTAATATAACTGCTGATTTGTTTAACAGTCAGAAATGAATACTCAATAATTGGTAGTGTTAGAGAAGAAAAAAAAAAAAAACAGTGGAAAGGGATGTGCTTTCCAAAGAGTGTGTCGCTTTACTCCAGTCTGGAAATTCTCAATTACACGTCTTTGAGCAGCAGCACCTGCTGTGCATTTACACAAACCATGTGATGAGTTCAAACAGCAGCATTAGGCTCTTAAATTCCTCTCACAGAAGCGCCTGTGCTTAACTGAGGCTTAACATCACTGAACAGGTCTAAGAAGGGGATTTGATAACTCTTTAAGATAACACCCGACAGACGAGAAACAGATGAATATTCTGATTTACGCCAAAAGCAAGCAGTCTTCAGGTCAGACGGCTAAAGCGCCCGAGGAAGTGTAACGCTCCAGCTGAGTGATACTCCATAAAGAATTCAATAACAGTATGACTTTCTCTCTAATCTGTTTGTCTGTTATCAAAAGCTTTAGACCTGTATTAAGATTAATTCTCTACTCCAAGACGAGACATTCTTTAGTTTTCAGTTTTCAAATAAAAAAATAACTGGATAAGTCCATTATCACAACAAATACTTGTTTACTACTCTTTGGCAAATCAAAAACTCTAGCATGACAACAACTGCTTGTTTTTTGTTATGTAAAATGTATAGGGAGACTGGGACTAGAGCTGTCTAAGTTTTACGCCAGTCAATATTTCTCATGTTGTTTTATTTTTGAATGTCAATTTTAGTATATTGACACAAATGCTAAAACAAAATGTACACAAGTCTGAAACAAAATAGCGCAGGTGCAACACAAAATGGGTTAAAAAGTACAATAAATTGTATACATCATGCAAAAGTGACAGTAAAGACATTTGCATTTCAAAAAATGCTGTTTTTCTTTTTAACTTTATATATATATATATATATATATATATATATATATATACACTTTTTTTTTTTTTTTTTTACATGAATTCGTTTTCACAAAAATATATAAAGCAACTGTTTTTTTTTAACAGTTAATAAGAATTGTTTCTTGAGCAAAAAAAAAAATTTGAATTTATTTAAATTATAATAATATTTTACATTATTGCATTTTTGGCTTGTTGACACACATGATAACTTTCCTGACAGTTATGAAAAACATACTAAATAAAATAAATTATATACAGTCTTAGACTTTCACATCACTAAAAATAAATAAATAAATAAATAAAGTGTCATAGGCTGGTGCTGATGTAGCAATTTTTTGTTACATAATATGCTTTTAAAGGATGACATATTCATTCTGCCAAAGGCATTAGCTATTCTTGTGAAAAATGAGAAACATGCTAAAGGCAGCAGACAGTCTGAGATAAAGACGAGACGGAATATGCTACATGTTCGTGTAGGTATGTGGCAGTCTGCTAAAATGACAGAAGATAACCGGATGGCCGGGTCTATCTTGCTCCATCTAGAGTGAAGGGATTGAAGTGTGTAATAGGGGTGAGTAATGCACTGTGACAGTGGTTGCTGCGGCCAAGACTGACACTGGACCCACGGACACACAGGACGCTTTACAGGTCTGTGTGTGTGGGGTTTGAGGTGGAGACAGGAGGGATAAAAGTTTTGAGTGACTTTGAGTGTACAAAATACAAGATCTTAAAGGGATATTTGACCTAGAAAATAACAGTCTGTCATCATTTACTCACCCGCATGTCATTAAAACCTGATTTTCTTTTTTTTTGCAGAAGACAAAAAAAGATATTTTAGAAGAAAGTAGGTAACAGTTTTGGAAGTTTTTAAGTTCAGTCAACTCAAAAAAAGTTAGTCAACTTGAAATGTTATGTTTTATTAAGTAACAACTTAGATATTTGAGTTGATTCAAATTAAAATCATAAGGCAGCCGAGTAACAAACACAGCTTTATATATAAGTATAGTTCACAACATATTTACTGATATATCCCTTGAGACTTTGATATAAAAATTATAATTAAACGTTTATTTGAAGTACTACATGAGCACAATGCACATTTCTTAATATTTAATATAAGCCTAAAATGTGTTTTAATGTCACTATTACTGAGGATTGTATTATCTTTGAATAAAAGAGGTCTTTAAATACAAGATATTTAAAGTGTACCTGAAATATACTTGCAATAGTTCCACTTTAGCACAATCAAATATACTTCAGTTCATCAGTTTAGTTGGACTTCAGCACTACGCTTCCAATTTAGCACACTTTATGCCAGTTTAGTATAGGTTACTAAAAGTACAATTGCAAGGTATTTTTTATTAAGAACATATATAAATAAATAAAACGTTTAAGAGACGTAAACATATGGCAAGCCGTTTTGACTTTTATTCATTCGCAGGATATGAATTCTTGATATCAACAATTAAATTTTCACTAGTTAAAATTATAATTCTTGATATCAGAAATTGGATTTTTTCTAGTAACAATGGCCATTTTTGATATCAGGAACTACATTTCCACTAGTAAAAAGGTTAATTTTTGATATCAAGAATTGATTTCTTACTAGTAAAAATGCCAATTCTTGATATCAACAATTCAATTGTCACTAGTGACAATGTTAATTTCCGGATGCTGGCGGAAATGCTGTAGGTGACGTCAGACGCCGGAGACTTGGCGGAAAAACTGAATGAACAGCGAGAACAGCGAGGAAAATTTGGAAACACTCCAGGAATACATCGACTGGTGCTTCGACGTTATAGTCATGAAGAAGAACCAAATTGCATGTTCTCCAGCCAAAAGCGAGACGCCGGCTTCCAAAAGAAGTCGCCCGACAGACTCGCCCGAAACAACATCGCCGACAGGTAAAAGCTTTGCCGACATTCTGGATTCAATCGACAAGCGGTTGTCCAGCTTTGACGCGAGGTTGTCCCTTGTCGAAATCATGCACCGTGAATTCAAATCCCTGAGGGAATCACTGGAATTCAGCCAGCAACAGGTGGAAACACTCGCTGCTGAAAACGCATCACTACGGGACTCGGTTAAGTCTCTAACTGAGAATATGTCCCATCTAAGTGAAGAAAATAAAAAAATAAAAGAGACTGTCCTCGATCTCCAGGCCCGTAGCATGAGAGATAACCTGGTGTTTTCAGGCATTCCGGAATCTGCCGAGGAGGACGCAGAAACTACGATTAAAACCTTTATCAAGACATACCTGAAGCTTCCGGAAGACACCGTGGAAAACATCTGCTTCGAAAGAGTCCATCGGCTGGGAGCGAAGAAACCTGGAGCCCCGAGGCCGCGTCCTATTGTGGCCAAATTCGGATATTTTAAACAGAAGGAGCAAGTGAAAAGTCGCGGCAAGGAGCTGAAAGGAACAAACTTCAGCGTAAACGACCAGTTCCCCAAAGAGATCTTGGAGCGACGCAAAGTTCTGTTCCCAATCCGACGCAATTTCATCCAGAAGGGCTCCCGAGCTGTCATCGCCGTGGACCGGCTATACGTGGACGGACGGCTCTACCGCGACCTCAGTACCACTCCCTGGTTATATTAACATCACTCCAGATAAGAATTCGTTATTATTATTATTATTATTATTATTATTATTATTATTATTATTATTATTTCCTCTTTCATCACATGCTCCTACATTTAGCCTACCTCTAATTATGTTAACTCGCTAATATAACACGATTTCATAATAAACACGATACCGTCAATCTCCGCAGCGTTTAAATGTTGTTGCAATGTTTTCGTTTCTGTCAAGTTTTTACTTGCATCCCTCCCTACTTGTTTTCTTGTATGTCTTTCTCCTTTCTAACTCTTTTCATAGCACCGATCGCCTGCTTTCCGACTCACACACACACACACACACACACACACACACAACACCCTATATCTTTATATATCTGCACGGCACGACCAAGTACATATACATTCAGCGTCAACACAACCATTCCGACTTTACAGCGCACACAAACATGGCAAACATACTCGCATACAATCACATATAAGCCCGCGTATATCTCACTTAGTTGAGCATCACACACAGCGTGCAGCATTAGCTACACACACACATATATGGGCGCACTAAGGTTTATCACATGGAATGTGAATGGAGCTGGCTCCAGAGAGAAGAGGTTAAAAATATTTAGCCAGCTTAAAAAACTACAGGCAGACGTTGTTTTACTACAAGAGACTCATAGACCTGCCACAGCTATAGATGAATTTAAAACAACTGAGTTTCCTAATGTGTTCTCAGCCTGCTATAACTCTAGGCAAAGGGGGGTAGCAATTTTAATACATAAAAATATTAATTTCACAATTATTAATACAGTTATAGATCCAGAAGGTAGATTTCTAATCATAAAATTATCTATATTTAACAAAACATTATGTATTGTCAGTATATATGGTCCAAATGTTGATGACCCCTCTTTTTTTCATGCTTTTTTCACCGCACTCTCTGAACACCTAGATTGCGCACTTGTTCTTGGGGGAGACCTCAACTTTGGACTAAATAAAGAAATGGACAGGCTCAGTACAGCTGGAACTCAGCGCAATTGGGATTCGACAAATATAGTCAAACAGTACATGAGCGACTATGGACTTTGCGATGCATGGCGTTCTTTGCACCCCAACCGTAGGGAATATACTTTCTTCTCACATGTCCATCACTCTTACTCTCGGTTGGATTATTTTTTAGTCAGCAGCTCATTGCTGAGTGACATTTCAGACACAGAGATACACCCTATAGCTGTCAGCGATCATGCTCCTATATCTTTAACTTTAATAAATAAGAAGGCCACCCCGCCAAGTAAAAATTGGAGATTTAATACATCACTACTTAAAGATGAAGACTTTATTAAATATTTCAAGAAAGAATGGGCTTTATATTTAGAATACAATGACCTGCCTGGAACATCAGCATCTGTTCTCTGGGAAGCAGGCAAAGCTGTGATGAGAGGTAGAATAATCTCATTCTCATCACATAAAAAGAAAGAAGAAATTAAATGTATTCAGGAATTAGAAGTAACCATCAAATCCTTAGAAGAAGCCTATGTATCCTCCCAGGAACAGGGAATGCTGCACAAAATACGTAAAGCAAAACTAGAATTAAATGAAATTATTAATAAAAAAACTAAATTCTTAGCACAAAGACTTCGCTGGCAAGAATTTGAACATGGTAACAAATCAGGTCAATTCCTAGCTAACCAGTTAAAAATAAATAAAGAAAAAACAACTATATGTGCTATTAAAGACTTAACTGAGGACATAGTATATGACCCTGAAAGAATAAATAACACTTTCAGGGACTTTTACAAATCTTTATATTCACCTCAGATTAACCCATCAAAAGACGAAATTGACCAGTTCCTTGATAATATAACTCTTCCCAAATTATCAGACAATCAGGCGATGGCATTGGATTCTCCACTGACATCAGATGAACTTCAGGAAGCTCTGAACAGTATGCCTAATAAAAAGGCTCCAGGTCCAGATGGCTTTCCAGCAGAATTCTATAAAGAATTCTGGCCTATTCTGGCGCCAATATTCTACAGAATGTTACAGGAAACCAAGGATAATGGTAGACTTCCACCAAATATGAATTCTGCCAACATCAGTCTATTGTTAAAACCAGGCAAAGACCCGGTATTGCCTACTAGCTATCGTCCAATATCTCTTATTAATGTGGACATTAAAATAATCTGCAAAGCTCTCTCAAAAAGAATAGAGAACATAACCCCTCTCATAATTCATCCCGACCAAACTGGTTTCATAAAAGGGAGGCATTCCGCAACAAATACAAGTAGATTAATTAATTTAATAAACTATTCATGCAATAAAAACCTTCAAATTACAATATTGTCTCTAGATGCAGAAAAAGCTTTTGATAGGGTTAACTGGAACTTTCTATTTGCAGTTTTACACAAATTTGGTTTTGGAAACTCTTTCATAAACTGGTTAAAAATATTATATAACTCTCCAACAGCATGTGTCAGGACAAACGACCAAACGTCGTCCAGCTTTTATCTCAAGAGAGGCACCAGGCAAGGATGCCCTCTCTCCCCTTCACTGTTTGCAATTTTTATTGAACCACTAGCAGCAGCAATTAGACAGACTACAGTGATTAAAGGCATTAAATGCAAGAATGTAGAACATAAAGTCAGTCTTTATGCAGATGATGTGTTACTTTTCCTTCAGCATTCACAAACCACTCTTTCTGAGGTAATCACATTAATAAACTCCTTCGCAAAAGTCTCAGATTATTCAATAAACTGGTTAAAATCTACAGTTCTTCCAATTAATTGTTCTTTCCAGAACTCTTCCACTCCACTGCAATCTGGAAATATTAAATATTTAGGTATTAATGTTTCACCTAGGCTGGCAGATCTAATTAAATTAAATCATATCCCACTTTTAAAGACGGTAGAAGAAGATCTAGCTAGATGGAAGTCTCTACCCATATCACTTATGGGAAGAGTCGCCTCAATAAAAATGATGGTTTTGCCAAGGATTAATTATTTGTTTGCAATGATCCCTAGCAAACCATCACCTGACTGGTTTAGATCTCTGGACTCCTCCATCTCTAAATTCCTTTGGAAAGGTAAACCACCGCGTATTAGCTTAAAAACGTTGCAAAAGACCAAAGATAAAGGAGGACTCGATCTGCCTAACTTTCACCATTATTTCTTAGCCAACAGGCTTCAACACATTTTAGGGTGGTTAAAACACACCCTCTTCGATGAAATTTGGCTAGATGTAGAACAGGCATTATGCAATAATATAGAGATTTGTGATCTGCCATTCATTAGCTCGAACATCAAACGACACGTATGCTTCAAAAGCATCAGTATCAGCTCTTCTCTGACAGCATGGTGGGAGTTTCTAAAAATGACTGAGTCTTCACTAATCCCATGCAAACGTACTCCCATCTGTAACAATCCTGACATATTAATAAACAATAATGTGATAAACTTCACAGACTGGAGTAGAAAAGGTATTAAATACCTGGAACATATAGTCGAAGGGACAGACTTTATTCCCTTTGACACATTAGTTAAACAATATGGGATCAATAAGAACAGATTTTTAGAATATCAACAAATTAAATCTATAATAAAAAAGAAATTTAAGCCTAATCATATTAAATTACAAATACCACCAAGTGTGGCAGATTTTCTTAGTCTCAAAACCCCCAAATTAGTGTCTAAAATATACAAGATACTTTCTAAAATAGATGAATCAGTATCGCTTCCTATTGCAAAATGGGAGGCAGATCTATCAGTCAGCTGGGACCATAATTTCTGGTCTCAGATATGTTCAAAAACCTTTAAACTGCTTAAGAATCCCGGTTTACAGTTAATACAGTATAAAATCCTGCATAGAGTACACTACACAGGTCATCGGATGTTCAGGATGGGTTTTATAGATTCTAACAACTGCTCACACTGTCAAGACAATACTCCTGACAATTATATCCACGCTTTATGGTCCTGTCCGCCTGTTCAGAGGTTCTGGTATGGGATTTGTGAAGACTTAACAAAGTGTCTTAAATGTTCAATTCCAGCTTCTCCGTCAGTCTGCCTGTTGGGTGACCTTGATGGTATCACTACAGAAGGTAACACAATCCTCATGGCTTTCACCGCCTTATGCATTGCCAAGAAGACGGTCCTCATGAACTGGAAAAATAAAAATAATCTTAATATCAACGAATATAGAGATCGCTTGTTGGACTATATTAATCTTGACACAGCCTCTGCTGCCACATTAGATCATTCTCTCTGGGCTCCTTTGATCAGCTCCATCACCTAGTGTGGGTGGGGGGTCCTGATTCTGTCCGGCTTTGATTTTTGTTGTTGGCGTGGAGGGCCAATTGGGCTTGGGGCGTCTGGGGGTTCTCTGGGGGGTGGGGTTCTTGGGGGATTTGGCGCTGGGGCTGCGGTCCTGGCCTGGATGGGGTACTGGTGGCTCTCGGGTGTTGTTTTTTTCTGGCGACTGCACGCGGCGCTGCTGGGGAGGCCTGTGTCGGCGGACGTAGGTTGCCGGCCTGGCGGCTGTGTTGCTCCGGGGTAGGTCCGGGGGGGGTTTGGGGTTCTGGGGGCGCTCTGTCTCCGGGCTGGGATTCCGGCTGGCCCTGGGGGGCTTGGGTCCTGGTGGGTGTGCCGCCGGGGGCGTGGGTGGATGCATGCGCCTGGGCCCGGCCCTGGTGCGGGGGCTTCCGATGCATCGGTGGGGCCGGGGGTGTCTTTAGCTGGTGGGGACGTCGTTACCATCTGTCAGTATTCACTCTGCATGGAGGGAGGGAGGGACCCAATAGGGGCGGAGGACTGGTTTAACCTGGGTGTCTATTGTCTTCGGTAGTCTGGGAGTCGACTGAATGATGGGGTGGGGGTAGTTTTTCCTCTGCTGTGGGGTCTGGTGGGCCACCCCGGGCTGCCGTGGGCCCTGGTCTGGATGGGCCTGGGCCCCCTGCCCGGGACGGGTTTGGGACAACGGGGGTGCCTATGGGGTCAGCGGGGGAGCTGGCTCCAGCGGGGGGGGGCACTTTGCCTCCTCCGATGTTTTCCTCCCCGTCCCTAATGCTTCCCCTCTCCCGCCCCATCACACCAACATACAGGTAGGGTTTTTGGGGTGCGGGTGTGTCGCTGGGATGCAGGGGAGTTGGGACTCCTCTGTCTCCTCGTGGCCTCTCGCATCCCAATCATACATCATTACTTAGACACTCTCATTACTTACTGCCAAATGACACATACATATAGGGCCTTGGGGGTGGGCACTCTGAACGGCGTCCAGAGGGTGGTCTGTTCATTCAGCCTTCCCTCTGGTGCCGATGCCCACTTCTCAATTTTAAGTTGCACATAGACATTGAGGGCTCTTGGGAGGGGCCGAGCTGACACGAGCTGACGTGTCCTAGTGTCTTGCCCCTCCCCTGTTTTAAAGCACTTTAGAACAACATACACCAACACTACATTTGAGCGGGTGAGGTGAAGCACGGGGTCTTCCTTTTTTTTTTTTTTTTTTTTTCTTTTCCCCTTACACCCCTGTTCTCTGTTCTCTGTCCGGGGCTGGGGGCTGTGAGGAGGAGCTGGCCGTCCGGTCGGGGTCTGGGCTGGTGGTCTTCTCTGCTGCTGCAGGGACGGGGGTGGTCTTCCAGTCTCCACACTGGAGCGAAGGGGATTCAGCTCCGGGGTCTGGCGCTGACTGGCCTTTTGGGGTTAGTGGTGCCTGGTCCCAGGAGTATAGAGTACAAATGGGGAGTGTGAGTGTGGGTACAGTGTCCTTTTTTTTTTTTTTTTTTTTTTTGTGCGTCTACGTGTGGTTTGAGTGTGTGAGTTTTTGGTTGCGTGCATGAGGGTGGGATGCTTGTGTATGTGTGTTTATGTTTGTCTATGTCCATGTGTCAGGTCAGGCCTTTGACTCCGCCTCAACCATCATTGAGGGCCCACCCCACCACCATGCCCTGCCGGTGGGGGATGCCCCCGGCCGCCGGTGCGTTGGTGGTTTCTGGCTCCGGGGCGGGATGCTCGGGTGGGCTCTGGCCCGCTCTCGACGGTCGCTCGGTAGGGCCTGGCCTCGCTGGGCTTCGCTGGGCCCCTGCTGGGGGGTGGGGGGGCCTTGGTTCTCTGGGCCCGGGCCGGTCTGCCCTGGTGTGGCCGACTGCCGGCGGGACCTGCGGGCTTGCCGCCGTGGCCCCCTGGGGCGTCTGCATTGTGGCTGCCGGATGACCTCCTCCGGGCTCTCCTCTGCCCTTTTCTGGGTGGGGACCGCGGTTATCCCTGCGGTGGTTTTCCTGGGGTTCCCGCGCCCTGGGGGGCCTCCGGATGTTTGGGAGCCCGGGTCTCCTTCGTGCCTAGCGGGGCGGGGCTGTGGTTCCCCACTCACACTATCAAGCATTTACATGGAGGAACCTTATGAATACAAGCGCGTTCACACACACAGGTGTGCACACAGGTGTACACACAAGCATTCACATTGGTGTAAAAACAGGTGCTCACAGACACTCACTGTCCTAAAATGCTGTTGCTTCAAACATATTTTGTAATATTAGTTATGTGTGCTGTGCAATACCATTTAACATTTAGTATTTACTGTGATACATACGGACATTGGATGTTGTTGTAGTTTTTCTGCTGTTGTGTCTTTTGTTGTTTTCTCTCTTTGTCAGCAGGTATGGAAGCAGATTATCTGTTTTTGCCTCTCTCTCTCTTTCTCTATCCTCTTTTTTTTTTTTTTTTTTTCTTTTCTTTTCTTCCTTCTTTCTCCTCTCTTGGTTTTCTCTGTCCCCCGGTCTTGTCGGTCATAGTATGGTTAAATAAATAAAAATATAAAAATTAATAAAAAAAAAAAAAAAAAAAAAAAAAAAAAAAGGCTGTGAATGATGATAGCATAGCTACACATACACACTGTTATGTGTTATCTGTGTTACTGACAGGCCGGAAAAATAAAAAAAAAAAAAAAAAAAAAAAAAAAAAAAAAAATTTCTGATATCATGAATGGGATTGTTACTAGTAAAAATGCCATTTTAGATATCTGAAATTACTCTCCTAATTATTGATAACAGAAATACATTTTCAGATATCAAAAATGAACATTGTCACTAGTAGCAATCGAAACATAAATGTATTTTAAATACATTTTAGTATATTTATTTCTCTTTATTTTTTATTAGCCCATAAGCCAAGATTTTAAAAAGGCTTTAAAAGTAGGCATTGTTTGTCACACCTTTGCATGATGTGAGCTTCTTTATCTTATTTTCATAAAATAAAATGCTACAGCTATCGACTAGTGATGATTTTAATGATGTAGTAATGAATGCAACTTT
The DNA here is from genome assembly GCA_033026305.1 of Cirrhinus molitorella. NCBI lineage: Eukaryota > Metazoa > Chordata > Actinopteri > Cypriniformes > Cyprinidae > Cirrhinus > Cirrhinus molitorella. The sequence continues at coordinate 24,570,579 of CM065125.1, forward strand.
CACGCATGTGACACTTTAAACCTCGCACTCTTATTTTATGGTTGCTGTTAATGCTGCGGTTATTTTTTTTTACTTTCGGTTTAACGACATTGAGTAAACGTCATTTACATTCAATGGAATTGTGCATATGCTTTTAAACACATTGTTTTTGCTCCGTCCAAACGCGCAGCTTTCAACTGCTCAGGTAATGTCAGTGGTATGACTGAGAGCCACTGAAAATCAAAAATCCATGTTTTAAGATCGATGCACATGCATTGTCAGGTTTGTGTAATCGATGCATCGAGTGAATCGTTACAGCCCTAATGATTACGTAATACGTGAATATCTGCATCAGAGAGCTATAGTGCAAGATGAGCATTTGTGGATTTTTTTTTTTTTTTTTTTTTTTTTTTTTTTTAGAAAATGGCTGATCATTTTGTTAGGTAAGACCCTTTTTCCTTGGCTGTGTTCATGTGTAGAGCCCTTTGAAGCTGCACTGAAACTGCAATTTGGACCTTCAACCTATTGGCTCCAACTTCAGTCCACTATATGGAGAAAAATCCTGGAATGTTTTCTTTAAAAAACATTTCTTTGCAAAGTTCTTGGGTGACATGGGGGTGAGTAAAATATTCGAATTTTTTTTTTTCTGGAAGTCAACCATTAAAGGAGTAGTTCACTTCCATATAATGTACTCACCCCTTTGTCATCCAAGATGTTCACATCTTTCTTTCTTCAGTCGTAAAGAAATTATGTTTTTTGAGGAAAACATTTCATGATTTTTCTCTATATAGTGGACTTCTATGGTGCCCCCAAGTTTGAACTTCAGCAGCATTTTCCCCCCTTGTCCCACACGTCGCATATTGAAAAAATATCCCGCATTTTCATCAGTCTGTTGGTTATAAATTATCATATCAATAAAACGTGCATGCGTTCTTTTGCCTTTTTATAAAAGCTTTTTATTTATTCTTTTTGCACCGTGGTTTCCACGCAAAAGAAGTGCAGCCCTCATCAAGTGATCTAGCACCACCGACGGAAATGGTTGAGAGCTGACGGAAAAACATGATATTCTCCATTAATTTAAATCAATTTAAAAAAAATCTATGCAGCTGTCAAATGTGACTTTCTTCATATTTTAGTTCGTTTGAGGCGTTTTCTCTTGCATACGTGTGTGCTCAGAAACATAAATAAGCACATATGACAATGGATGTAAATCAGTATTTACATAGCATAACAGTGGAAACGTATCTGAATTGCATCCCACAAAATTGCATCTATGTGCCGCAAAAGAACTACTGCCAGGTGGTCACCCTAGTTAGGGTATGTCGAAAAACTTCAATCTCATTTTCTCCTTCAACTTCAAAATAGTCCTACAATGCTGAGAAGTACTGTTTACAAAGTGAACATGCTATTAGAGAATAACCAACTGTTTAGCTAGAATAGACCCTTCTTCATCGGCTGGGATCATTTAGAGCCCATTTGAAGCTTAATTTAAACTGCATTTTGGAAGTTCAAACTCGGGGGTACCATAGAAGTCCACTATATGGAGAAAAATCCTGGAATGTTTTCCTCAAAAACCTTAATTTCTTTGCAACTGAAGAAAGGAAGACATGAACATCTTGGATGACATACGTGTGAGTAGATTAATTAGATTTTTTGGTTCTGGAGGAAGTGAACTTATCCTTTAAGAAAGACACCACGTTTTAATGTATGTACTGTATATATAAGTCCACACTGAACTCAGAGTCCTTTAAGGAGTTTATAAAAAAAAAAAAACTATAATTTAATAAGACTACAACATATTCAAGACTATTTCTAGTAACCACTAATCATATAAGCAAATAATTGATTGTAATTGATCATGGGAATTCTTTTAATCTAAAGGTCAAATTAAACCACAAGATGCTCTTTAGATCATTGTCAAATCCTGCTGGAGGACATGATCGCCAGGTTTTGTTCATGTTGTCATTAAAGCACAAAGAGGACAGCCTTTACTTACATTTTTATGCTAATAATATCATTCGTAATGAAAATACATACAAACATTTCCATGCTTATTTGTATGCCGATCTCATTTTTGAATCACACTGTACACATGTATGTTCAGGTTACAATATTCCCTTTTGTACTGTAACTGAACTGATGGACACAGTCCAGTAGTTTGTGCATGTGTATTTGTTCATGTGTCCAGTCTTATATTAGGGTGATGTGGCCTTGCCCCACCTGGACGTCAAGGGCACAGGCTAAAATAACCTTCTTAATTACTTGTCAAAAGCAATTCCACATGCTTCTATCAGTATCTACATGTGCCTACAGTACACATTTGTTTGCAATCTAAGGTTTAAGGATTGTCCAAAAGTCATTTTAAAACTAAAATCCTGGGTATTTCAAATATAAGCATAGGAGAAGGGAAAAAAACACTGTTAAAATGCTTCAGTAAAAAAACCACCATATATAATAAAAATTGTAAATGCTAGCGCAATATATGTGCTTTACTGTAAAATACTGTCAAATTTATGTTTTTTGGAAGTAAAACTATAAACTATGATATCATTTTTACCATAATGAGAAAGCCACATGATGAGCTGAAGAAAATACTACACGGGCGCACAAAACACCATCATGTGACATTAAAATAATGCAATAAACATTAATTTAACAACATAAGATAAGCCCTATTGTGCATTACTGTACAAATATACAAAGAACTTTTTTTTTTAATGAATAACCATCGCAAACTCATCACAAACTGGCGCAAACCTGCTTTTGGAGTTAAAAAAACTGTCAAATTACCATGCATGCAGTGAAACTTATTGCATTTGTAGGAGTTTCCCTGTCAGGTACAAAATTTATGAGGAGAGTAGTTAAATAAATCATGAATCAAGTTGATTTACTGCACTGGGGTTTTGTGGTAGTCAATTTACTGGCATTTGTGTCACTATTTAACACCTGTGTCGTTAGTATATTACATGCAGCTGATTATCATCGGCTCTGCTTGTTTGTGACCTTACACTAATTTGCGCTGCTCTTGGTAGATTGCATTGGGCTGCGGCTTGCTGCTGTGGACCCTGGTGATTTCCCTGGAGAACCGCCACCACCTTTACTCCCTGCTAACGACAGCTCTGTCATTATGATCTGGCTGTGCCTGTGTTCTTTAATTTGCTCATTGTCAGTAGATCACCCCCTACATCTCTGTCCACTCCCATTGGCACTTTTATGGGTTTGCACTCTCACACTAATTTGCACTGTTTAGTAAATCTGGTCGTAAATGTTTAGTGTCACACAGGGAATTCTGGGAGTCAATTTAAAGTTTTTCCACTGTAAACTATAGGATGTCTTGTTCTTTTTGCCTTCCAAAAATGGCATAAAATCAAGTTTTAAATGTTAATCTGGGGAATATGCTTAAGGACAATTCAGGTGGAAATTGCTTTTCTACTTAAAATCACAGTTACGTGTCCGATTGTAGAGAGTGATAAAAGGTGTTACTATTCAATTTGTAGACCATTTTTTTCTTCAGAATTATTTTCTGGTTCAAGCACATATGACTAAATTATTGCAATATTGCCATTTGCCATTGTGCACTTATTCAACTAAAAGTCTATATTAAAAGGAGATATTCTCTTTAACAGAAAATACTTTTCAAGAACACAAAAATGGCACTTTCAGACTATGCACTTATTCTGGATAAGGAGAAGTCAGACTGTCACTCACTTCAATAATTCCTGCCCACAGGTGATGCCTGGTTGAGCTGCGCTAGAAAAGATCAGAGAAGAAGAGCTGCATTAGAAGTTTGTTGTCGCCGGCGGGAACCCTCAGGCCCGGCGCCCTGGACCGCGGGACCGTGGGCTTAAAGTCTTCGCCCTCCCCATTGCGTGGGGAGGTGGGGGGAATGCACCCGCCCTGGCAGGTTTCCTTTTTCCTTTGTCGAAACATGCAGTTCTTCCACATTGGTTCCAAAACCCCTTTATTTGTGCTTGCAAAGGTTCACAACCTTCTTGTTTGTAAACACTTTTAGGATCAATCATAAATTGTTAAAAAAAAGGAAAAAAAAAAGATGACGACACGTCTCCACTTCACAACTGAAACCTCCACAATTTGAAGTCTTAAGTCTAAGCAGTAGTGATTCATTTGGAGCCTGAGTCTCCACATTAGTGATTCATTTGGAATCAGAATCTGCACAGTTATGATTTATTTAGAGCCTGAAACTATGTAGTAATGACTCATTTTGAGCCCAAGTTTACTCAGTAGTTTACTCAGATTTATTTAGAGCTCGAGTCTGAGCAATAGTAATTCAGTTGGAGCCAGAGTCTGCGCAGTAGTGATTCATTTTAAGCCAGTGTCTGCGTAGTATTGATTCATTTGGAGCCAGAGACTGCGCAATAGTAATTCATTTAGAACTAGAGTCTATGCAGTAGTGAATAATCTGGAGCCAGATTCTGCACAGTAGTGATTCATTTGGTGTCAAAATTTGTGCACTAGTGATTCATTTGGAGCCAGAGTCTTGGAGTAGTGATTTATGTGGAGCCAAATTCTGCACAGTAGTGATTCATTTTGAGCCAGTGTCTGCATAGTATTGGTTCATTTAGAGCAAGAGTCTGCACAGTAGTGATTCATTTTGAGCCAGTATATGCGTAGTATTGATTCATTTGGTGTCAAAATTTGTGCACTAGTGATTTATTTGGAGCCAGAGTCTGCTCAGTAGTGATTCATTTGGGGCCAAATTATGCATGTAGTGATTCATTTGGATCCAGAGTCTGCACAGTAGTGATTCATTTTGAGCCAGTGTCTGCATAATATTGATTAATTTAGAGCAAGAGTCTGCGCAGTAGTGAATCATTTTGAGCCAGTGTCTGCATAGTATTGATTCATTTAGAGCAAGAGTCTGTGCAGTAGTGATTCATTTTGAGCCAGTGTCTGCGTAGTATTGATTCATTTGGAGTCAGAGTCTGCGCAATAGTAATTCATTTGGAACTAGAGTCTATGCAGTAGTGAATAATCTGGAGCCAGAGTCTGTGCAGTAGTGATTCATTTGGTGTCAAAATTTGTGCACTAGTGATTTATTTGGAACCAGAGTCTGCTCAGTAGTGATTCATTTGGATCCAGAGTCTGCACAGTAGTGATTCATTTTGAGCCAGTGTCTGCATAGTATTGATTCATTTAGAGCAAAAGTCTGCATAGTAGTGATTCATCTGGAGCCAGTGTCTGCATAGTACTGATTCGTTTAGAGCAAGAGTCTACTCAGTAGTGATTCATTTGGAGCCACAGTCTGCACAGTAGTGATTCATTTTGAGCTAGTGTCTTCATAATATTGATTCGTTTAGAGCAAGAGTCTGTGCAGTAGTAATCATGAGGTGGAGCCACAGCAGCAAAGCCCTGCCCACTCCCACAGACCTGATTGCAAGCTCACAATCATGACACCTGTTTTAATAGCATCAAATAACTAACCAAAAGCAAACTTATTTAAAAAAAACACTTGAACATACATTACCAAGAAGAACAAAAAAATACTGTGTAAATGTGTAAATTCATTGTTTTAGTTAAGCTCATTCATTTACATGGAGAGGGTGGGGTCTATGACCTCTAGTGCAGCCAGCCACCAGATGGCGATCAAAAAGTGTTTGCTTTGTGTACAGCATTTGGTGTCACTGTCTAAAAGGACAATTAATCTTTTAATTGTTTATTTGGGGCGCTTCGAGTTTTTTTTTTTCCTCAACTTATTAAATATGTATAATTGAGCAAATCATATAATTATTAAGATTAAAAAAAATATTAATTGACAATCCTAATTCGTACACAATGTGTCATATAATGACATATTGTAAATACAACTTATCCACTACCAAGTAAGAACATCACTAAACAGGAATTACAATCAATTTAACTGTGTACTGTGTCCCTTTCACTTGATAACAACCTTTAGTCATTTGCTGTAGTTCTCAACAAGTTTCAAGCATGTCTCCTGAGGAATGACAGCCCATTCTTCTTTAGCAAATCTCTCAAGCTCCTCCAGATTTGTTGTTCTTCTGGTACAAACTCTGGACTTTAGTGTGCCCCACAGATTTTCTATTGGATTCAAGTCTGGGCTTTCTGCAGGCCAGTCAAGTACACTCACTTTGCTCATTTGGAGATATTTCTTCACCAGGAGTGAGGTATGCTTTGGATCGTTATCATGCTGGAAGACAAAATGTCAACCCAAACCTAGTTTTCTTGCAGACTGTCTGAGGTTGTCTTTCAAAATCTTCTTATAGTCTTCCTTCTTCATGTTTCCTTCAACCCTGACGAGATTCCCAGTTCCAAACGCACTGAAACATCCCCACAGCATTATACTCCCACCACCATGTTTCACTGTGGGAACCGTGTTCTTGGGGTTGAATGCCTCTCCCTTCTTTCTCCAAACATCTCTATGGCCAAAAAGCTCTAGTTTTGTCTCATCTGACCAAAGGATATGTTTCTAGTATGCATCACATTCCCCCAGACTGTCCTTAGCAAACTTCATTCTAGCTTGGAGGTGTCTCTTCTTCAGAAGTGGAGTCTTTGTTGGTCGGCAACCTCGCAGTTCATTCCTGTGCAGGGCTCTAGTGACTGTCTTCGTTGAGACATCAATTCCAGACTTGTCTAGGTCATTCACTAGTGTCTTGGCAGTTGTTCTTGGGTCTTTAGAAACCTTTCTCATTAGTTTTCTTTCCAAAGTTTTTGAAATCTTTCACTTCCTGCCTCTGCCCGTCTTGTTCTCCACTGTGTTGGTCTCTTTAAACTTCTTGATAATGCATCTCACTGCAGTTCTTGACACTTGAAAACACTTTGATATATGTGTGTATCCTTCTCCATCTTTATGAGCATTAACAATTCTTTCTCTCAAGTCCAAACTAATTTCTTTGGTCTTTGCCATGATGACAGTGTATATTATTTTGCTAGATTTTCGGAAGATACTAATCTTGAGCTTAAAGAGCAATTAAAAGGTTTAACTAGGTTAATTAGGTTAATCAGGCAAATTAAGTTAATTTGGCAAGTCATTGTACAACAGTGGTTTGTTCTATAGCTAATCAAACTAATAATTTCTTAAGGGGGCTAATAATATTGACCTTAGCAGTATTTTTTTTTTATTATTTTATTCAAGCAACTATAAGAAATCAAATTTTTTCTAGAAGAAAAAAAAAAAAGGAAATAATGTGAAAACATTCTCTTGCTCTGTTAAACATCACTTGGGAAATATTCTTAATAAAATGTAAAAATTTTGTCTTCAACTGTAAGTGAAGTAGAAATGTGTGTGTTTGATGCATGAAAACAATGATCATTGATTCTCACGTCAGGCACGCACATTTGAGCTTCCGTTTATCATATTTAATGTGCATGAGATGAAAAAGTTTTTAAAGAGTAAAAACTTACAGCTAACCAATTAACATATTTTTGTCATAGCATTTTTATAGTGTTTTACCATTAAAATTAAGATAATTTTTTACATGACCATGAAACATTAGATTACAATAAAGGGGCAAAGTAGTCCCTGCTTTAAAGCCACTGTCAACAGAAATCCGTTTAACACGATACAATGATTTTGCGGTTGGAGCTGTGATGTTCCTCTAACCCATTAATCTTCTCACAGCAGTTTCAGCGAGTGTTTCTCCAGGTGTTTCATTCGTGTTGATGGAGATGTAGTTCTGCAGGACTCCTATTACACGCTCTGCAGTCCGTGGACCTCCACATCAAACTCCTCCACTGCTCGAAGATGACAGCTCCTCGCAATGAGAGAGTAACATGTGGCCCGACTGTTTTTACAAGCAGAACCGTGAGTGTAATGCTTAAGTGGAAAGGTGTTTTTCCAGGTTGGAGTTAAAACAACTCTCCATGTCTCTCTCACAGCTAATCTTGAGCTAGAGTTGCCATTTTCTCAGACCACAACTAGAAAGTTTGAGAAATGCTCAAGCTGCCTCATCAAGGCAAAGTGGCATTTGACAAAAGCAAGGCATTATGAGATAATCCCGCTGTTGTCCAAGTGCTGCTTCTCACATAGGTACTCGCTTACTTTTTCTATCATTCCTCACGCTTGAAGTCTTAAGGGTGGTGTCTAGTTACTTGCTTCCATGGCTTGGCTAACCATTCTAGCTGCAATGCTAATCCCAGCGTGGAAAAATACATCTCTCTCACAAATATTTGTCTACACTTCACATCTGTTCAGTGCCTCTGTCAGGGCCCACATCTTTGAAAACCAATGACCACAAACGTGAACACCCACACACAAACACGCACACACTCACTGGCGAGGTGCATTTGGTACGATGCCGTGTTCAGGTCAAAGGTCTGTCTGCCTGTCTGTGAGTTTAGTGATATATGAGATAGAGTGGATCTCAGGAGGTTCAAAATCTTGACAGTGAAGTTACTAGACACCATATGGATGATCACTGGAGGCACTAGTGAATTGCTCAAAAGCCTTTTTGCTAAACAAATTCCAATGGCTTTATCAAAGCTGCTCATATGAAGTGTTTTGTATTATTTTTTTTGCGCCACTAGTGGCACCAAACGGAATTGTAAAACGATTGTTTTTCTGGACATTCTTTCAGTAGACAAGATCAATGTTCTGAGAGCATCACAGATTCACAGTCTTTACACTCTTCGGGAACTTAACCATAAAACTAGTGCACATTACTGAGACTCAGCACTTAAGTCTACAAGTTTGTAACAAAATGCCCATATCGAAAATAGAATTTTTATTTTTATTATTATTTTTATTCTCATAACATTTATTAGTGTTTTAGTTTGTAACTAAAACTAAAACAATAAATAACTTGAAATAAATGAAATAAAATGAAAATGAATATGAATACTGAAATGAAATCAAATTAAAAAAAAAATAATAATAAATTTACTAAAATCAAATAACTAAAAACTAAAACTTAGTTAAAATAAAAATAAAATAAAATAAACAGAACACTAACATAAGTAAATAATGACAAAAAAGTAAATAATTAAATATATAAACTAATAAAAATGACAAATCTAATTTACAATATTAATATGAATATAATAATAACACTGATATTAGTGTTTAGGTATATTTACTTTATAGCTTGTTTCTAGTATTTTATATCAAAACTGACATAATTATTATGCTAACTATAATTTAGGTTTAAATAGTAGCAAATACGTCAATAAATAAATAGTAATGTGAAAATGATAAAAACACAACACAATTAAACTTTATTTAAAAAAAAAAGTTAATTATAATTATACAGTTATATTATAATTTACATTTGTAAAATTATTTAAATAGAATAAATAAAAGATAAACTGAAACCAAAAATTAAATCTAATTTAAACTATTAATAAAAATAAAATTCTAAATAATATATCACTACATCATGATACTAAAATAACACTTTTTTTTTAGATATATTTACTTTATAGTAGTAAATAAGTAAATAAATAGTAATTTGAAAATGCTAAAAACAGAACACAATGAACTTTTAATTATACAGTTATAGAACTTATGTTTATAAATATATTTAAATAGTAGAAGTAATAAATAAATAGATAAAAATAGTAGTAAAATTTACAAAACACAAAAAATTGCTAAAAACTTATTTAAAAACAGAGATAAATTTAAACTGAAAACAAAAATGAAATTAATTCAAAATATTAATAAATGATAATTCTCAATAATATGTCACTATATCATAATACTAAAATAACACTGGTTTTAGTTTTTTTTAAGATATATTTACTTTATACAGGTCCTTCTCAAAAAATTAGCATATTGTGATAAAGTTCATTATTTTCTGTAATGTACTGATAAACATTAGACTTTCATATATTTTAGATTCATTACACACAACTGAAGTAGTTCAAGCCTTTTTTTTGTTTTAATATTGATGATTTTGGCATACAGCTCATGAAAACCCAAAATTCCTATCTCAAAAAATTAGCATATCATGAAAAGGTTCTCTAAACGAGCTATTAACCTAATCATCTGAATCAACTAATTAACTCTAAATACCTGCAAAAGATTCCTGAGGCTTTTAAAAACTCCCAGCCTGGTTCATTACTCAAAACCGCAATCATGGGTAAGACTGCCGACCTGACTGCTGTCCAGAAGGCCATCATTGACACCCTCAAGCAAGAGGGTAAGACACAGAAAGAAATTTCTGAACGAATAGGCTGTTCCCAGAGTGCTGTACCAAGGCACCTCAGTGGGAAGTCTGTGGGAAGGAAAAAGTGTAGCAGAAAACGCTGCACAACGAGAGGGGGACCTGCGGAAGCAGTGGACTGAGTCTGGAGTAGAAACATCCAGAGCCACCGTGTACAGGCGTGTGCAGGAAATGGGCTACAGGTGCTGCATTCCCCAGGTCAAGCCACTTTTGAACCAGAAACAGCGGCAGAAGCGCCTGACCTGGGCTACAGAGAAGCAGCACTGGACTGTTGCTCAGTGGTCCAAAGTACTTTTTTCAGATGAAAGCAAATTTTGCATGTCATTCGGAAATCAAGGTGCCAGAGTCTGGAGGAAGACTGGGGAGAGGGAAATGCCAAAATGCCTGAAGTCCAGTGTCAAGTACCCACAGTCAGTGATGGTCTGGGGTGCCATGTCAGCTGCTGGTGTTGGTCCACTGTGTTTTATCAAGGGCAGGGTCAATGCAGCTAGCTATCAGGAGATTTTGGAGCACTTCATGCTTCCATCTGCTGAAAAGCTTTATGGAGATGAAGATTTCATTTTTCAGCACGACCTGGCACCTGCTCACAGTGCCAAAACCACTGGTAAATGGTTTACTGACCATGGTATTACTGTGCTCAATTGGCCTGCCAACTCTCCTGACCTGAACCCCATAGAGAATCTGTGGGATATTGTGAAGAGAAAGTTGAGAGACGCAAGACCCAACACTCTGGATGAGCTTAAGGCCGCTATCGAAGCATCCTGGGCCTCCATAACACCTCAGCAGTGCCACAGGCTGATTGCCTCCATGCCACGCCGCATTGAAGCAGTCATTTCTGCAAAAGGATTCCCGACCAAGTATTGAGTGCATAACTGAACATAATTATTTGAAGGTTGACTTTTTTTGTATTAAAAACACTTTTCTTTTATTGGTCGGATGAAATATGCTAATTTTTTGAGATAGGAATTTTGTGTTTTCATGAGCTGTATGCCAAAATCATCAATATTAAAACAATAAAAGGCTTGAACTACTTCAGTTGTGTGTAATGAATCTAAAATATATGAAAGTCTAATGTTTATCAGTACATTACAGAAAATAATGAACTTTATCACAATATGCTAATTTTTTGAGAAGGACCTGTAGTTTTTTTTTTTTATATTTTACACCAAAGCTGCCATAATTATACAGCTAATTTTTAAATAATAGTAAATAAGTAAGTCAATGAGTAAGTAAATAAATTGTCATTTGAAAATGATTAAAACACAACACAATTAAACTTTATTTGAAAAAAACAAACAAACTCATAATTATACAGTTATATTATAATTTATGTTTGTAAATATATTTAAATATTAGAAGTAATAAATAAATAAATAGTAATAAAAATGACAGAAACACAACAAAATTACTTTTTATTTTAAAAAAGATCAATTGAAACTGAAAACAACAATGAAATCTAATTCAAAATATTAATAAACATATAATTCTAAATAATACACTACATTGCCAAAAGTACTGAATGAACAGGTTTGACTACTTTAGTCATTTCCATGAGTACTAATCTTAATGTTTAAGCATATAATGATATTCTAGGGAATTGTGTCCTTCTAATTTGGACAGGACCCTTTTTTGTTCTAACATGACAATGCCTCTGTGTATAAGGGAAGGTTCATAGAGAACTTGACTGGTCTGAATAAAGCCAAATTCTAATCCCTGCTGAACACCTCTGGTGTGACTTTAAATGCAAATCTTGAGCCAAAAACTCATCACCAAACACCAATGACTTGGACATATGGACAAAAGTATTAGGACACCCCCTTCTTTAGAACACTTCCAAAACTGTAGCAACAAAGATGCAAGCATAATTCGTGTATTTAAAAATTGTATCTTCCTTTCCCATTTCAGTTTTGGAAGTGTCTAAAATGACTGTACCCATATGCACAAAGTCATTAGTGTTTGGTCTGAGTTTTTGGCTCAAGGTCTGCATTTAAAGTCACACCAGAGGTGTTCAGCTGGGATTATAACTTGGCTTTATGCAGACCAGTCAAATTCTTCCAACTGACTGAATCAAACATTTGTCTATGAACCTTGCCGTCTTATGTACCACTGTAAATTTTCTTTCCATTCACAATAATGTATAGTTTCTGTCAAAACATGGGCATTTTTAGTGTGCACACACTGCAGCAAATCACAACTGTCAAAACCGACTAGTCATCAAATGCAAATTAGTGAAAATTGAATCCTCCTGACATGTTATCATAAATGAACTTTACCATTAACATGTATCACAGTTCACAGGAGAGTGAATTTCGTAATTGTAGCTTCATTCAGGGAGGAGAAAGATTGTAATTGAAGTGCCTAGTCTGCAATTAGTTAAAGGGCAGATCAACACGACAGAATACAAGAAACTAAGTCTTTTAATGTGCTTTGTAAAGTGCACTTGGCATTACGAGTGGCTTACTTACAGTTGTCTCTGCACATTAAACGTCAAACTAATTACACACTTCACCTTTAATCAATACCTTTGGGCCAAAGGAAATGTCAGTGTAATGCAAGTGGATTGTCTCGCGAGGACGTCTCTTCTCTTCTCAGGCCTTTCCATCGCAAAACAACCAAAGTACTAATTAAGGATACGCTGCTTACTGACTGATCCTCCTCAGCCAACAGGAACAAATTAGTCAAAACAGATTTTAGAGTCCCATGCACCTCGGATAATAACAACAACACTGACTAGAGTAAAAAGGTGCACAGGACACAAAACAGGAACAGGAAATGGCCAGCAGCGTAAACAAAAACCACTTCAGGGACTTAATTTCAACCAGCTTCCCTTTTCTCTCTCCAAACTCTTGGATAAAAACAAAGGCCAACACTGAGAAAAAGAGGTTAGTCGATGTCCATATGACTTCTAGAACATAAAGGGTCAAAGTCATCGGTCTGAAATCTCAATGAACAACTTCCTCTTGGCTCAAACTGACCGATTGAACAGCACTACAGTATCTGGCAACATTAAAGAAGAATATTAAAAGAGACATGTTTCCAAACCAGCTGACTCTAATCAGTTCTCTCTCAGGGCTGCTGTGAACATCTGTGTAGAGAGATGAGATCTGGTAACCAGACACTAACATATGGGCCACTGAACTGTTTAATTTTTTAATGTGACAGTATTTTTTTCTTTTTTTTTTTTTTTTTGCATGGACTACAGCATGGTCAGTGCTGCTTATTATGGCCAGAAATGTTTAAAGGTTTTTACGTCAGAAAATAATAATAATAATAATAATAATAATAATAATAATAATAATAATAAATACTAAAAGATTAAGAATAACAAAATATTTCTATTTCAAACAAAAACTGCTGTTTTGAACTGTGTATTCATTAAATAATCTTAGAATGTGATAACAATAATTAAGGCTGTCAGTTGTAAAGTTGTAATTGAATTAATTAGTTATGGAAAATATGCGATTAAAATATTTTAGCGCAGTCTGGCCGTGTTTAGCTTCTGAATGAATCCGCGTTTTAAAGGGGGGGTACAAAGGTGTTTCGTATATTCAGAGTTGTTTACAGTGTTAAAGAGTTGGATTCTCATGCTAAACATGGCCAAAGTTTAAAAAAATTATTTGGACAAATGACAGAGAATTTCTTTGTCGAAAATCTTACTTCTGGGTTGGTACAAGTTTCGGCTGATTTTTTTCGATCGTGGCATTAATGACGTAATCGGAAGTGGAACTCCTTATATGTGCATTTCTCCCGGAAAAGTGCGTCCGCGGCACCGCGAATCACGTCGGCCAGACCGTGAGAACGAGCGCGCCATCAACGTGCTTCATTCGGCTGCACTCTGCAAGGGATTCATTCGGGAAGAATGTCTCTAAAGAAGTGTGGTTTTGGTTGTAAGGCAAAGATAACTTTGCTCAGCTTCCTGAAGAACCCGGCGTTACGTGAACAGTGGATGCAGTTCCTTTTTCCGGAGCAACAATGGAGTTTAGCAAGTGAATGTTTTATATACGAGGACCAGCTTGACGCTGGATTTGCACATTGTTTGATACTGAAAGATGGAGCGGTCCCAGCTATAAAAGATCCCGGTAATGATTCAGAACTGCAGATGGCAATCCTAACGCAAGTGATCGTTGAACTTAGCTCCGCCCACGGCGCGCCTCCAGAAGTTGTGTTTTATACAAGTAACAACTTCAAACAGGTGCAATTAATACAGACAGGGTTTGAAATTAACACCCGCCAACCCGCCAAATGCTGACTTCCAGTTCATTAGCTGCTATATGAAATAACGAGAAGAATAACATTTGCAGTAAACGGTGAATCCGTTTTCACTACAAACCAGTGTGTTCATAATTCAGATAATACATTAAAATAATATGGTAAGACCAACATGTCCTCCAACTTATACACCCAACATAAGTCGTTTTCATAAATCCTCAAAATATACCTCCATAGAGCGTATAAAACAATTGTTCCCACATCAGGAACAGGTATCCAATGCACTTTCAGGATTATGTGTAGCGGAGTCGGTAGAGCGTTGCACTATAAAGTGGTGTAATCATACGAACACAGATTTGATACCGGAGAACGCACACATTCTCATAGTATGTTTTTTTTTTTTTTTTTTTGGAATATGCACTATAAATCATGATTTTGCACTATTTCTGTAAGGGGTAGGTTCAGGGTAAGGTTAGGTGTGCTCATTCATATGAATTACACCTAGTAAAATATGTTTGAATTACCGTGAGATTGGTGTAAAAACTCATACGTCATTTCATGACGTCAGATCCAACGCGACACTGTCATTATTTTTACGCCTGCTAGAGGGAATTTTAAAACGTAAAAATGGGTTGTATTTTCTTTGAGGACAGTCTCGGTAAGACACTATAACAGCGAAATTCCTAATAGTAATTCCAAAATGCAATAATGTTTCCCTATTGAAACAGCAGTGGTTGTTTTTAGGTCATCGCCTGTGCTTCCATAGTGAAGAGTGAGCAAAAGCTGTTGGTTTATTTCTGTTTTATTTTCTGTTTTTTTTGGCAAGTATGAATGGCCGATAACTTAAATTAGTAGCCAAAAAGTGGAGGCTAAGAGGGCTTCTTAAGAACAAACAACAAACAGTCTGTGAGAGCCAGAATTCTTGCTGGTTGGTAGGTGATCAAATACTTATTTCATGCAATAAAATGGAAATTAATTTTAAAAAAATTTCTGGATTTTTTTTTTTTTTTTTTTTTCTGTCTCTCACAGTTGAGATCTCTCCATTCTTTGTTAGTGGGAAAACTTGAAAAATCGGCAGTGTATGAAATACTTGATACTCAAATATCATTTGACCAAAATCTACACTGGATCACAGTCAGAAGTTATTACAAACACCCAAAAGTGATTGATAGTGACTTTCAAGTAGAAGTGTTTTATCTTGTATTAATCTGATTAACCTTCATGTGTAGCTTGAAGCTAATTGTAACTTCTCCGTTAACCATATACGATTATATTTCATTATATATTTTTCAAAATCACAAGTTTGTAAGAAACGATTTAATTTTCCCCCCACAAAATGTAATTAGAATAATGTATTGTACCACATGCTGATCAGAGGGTTGCATGTGGGATGTAATGCCAGAGTAAAGTAAAGCCACAACTTACATAAGAGTGTTCAGATAATCTTTCTTCCTGACAAAATCATTACAATGCAATATTTCTATCTGCTGAATGTACACTTTTCCATATTCCAAGCTTGCCTGCTGCATTGGGGACATCACATGCATGTGTGAGTTGTGAAAATTCTGAAAATAAATCTAGGAATTATTTGATTGTTCAAAGGACCATCTAGCGCCTCGCTGGATCCCAGTTTGAAAACCCTTAGAAAGGCATGGGAACAAATTGTGAAGTACAGTAAAGTCACAATTACACTAAATAAGTAGCTGATGCTTTTCATGTCAGCAGGACATCCTGTAATGTTGATTTGGGGATGCTATTTAAAGTTTCACAAGCGATGTGAATAGAATGTCCCGTGCTTTTCAAAGCACCACCGCTGACAAAGGTCTCACTGTAATCCTTCCAGGACCCCTTTTAAAGCTCAACTTCATTGAAAGATGAGTTGTGTCCAGACAAGAGTCCAATATCATATTGCCATAAGTGCTCATTAGAGTGAAACATTAGCTTGTTCTTGGCTGGCTTTGTGGACCTCTCTTGTTTGATTTGTGCGCACAGCTGATTGCCGACCTCCGACGGCAAGGTCATCTTAAGTGGACAGCCAATGAGGTTTCGACGGAATTTATGAACGTTCTTTCATGGCAACATGAATCTTCAGGACACTTCGAAGCGTCTTCACCCGTCAGCAAAGCACACTGTCCGCAGACAGAGGCTGAAGACTGACCCTGGCGATAAGAGGACAATTAGCTTCAGTGATAAACGTCTCACTAACACTTAATCTTATTGCGGGCCAGCAACTGAAGATGTCCTGCCTAATGAACACTGAGTAATCCAAGCTAAAGCGTTAATTATCTGTGTACCACCAATTCCACCTTCAAGTGCGTCACTGGCAGATGACATCACTGGATGGAGTGAAAAACGGTCTGAGAAGACACTGTATATCCAGATACAGGAAATAAGATGATGTTGCCTTCAATTAGTGTAATTATGATATTGATGAGGACACATGAGTAAGTCATTAGGCACATTTGAACTGTTGAGTGTTAGGTCAAAGTTCGTGAAGTCAACAGTCTGAATGTGTTTGGATTCAGGAGGGAATTCGAAGGGTATGACATCACTGCTGCTCCACCAACACTTTTATAGCTGCCAAAAAAAAAAAAAAAAACACCTTTGAATAACAAATGATTCTGCATGTTGCAATGTGTCTACTGATGTTTCTGTGATACAAGCCCATCTAAAAAAAGGGAAAATGTTAACACATAAAAACACATCCATCCATCTATCTGTCTGGCTGTTGTCTGTCTTAGTATTATTAAATACAGATGAAGTCATTGTAAGTTGAATTCCGCATTGGTGAATCAGTCTGAATGAACAATATAATGATGTTTATGGGGAGACTAATTTTATAAAGTAAGTAAACAACTTACACTTAGTTATAACCACTTTTTAGAGTCAAAATAAGACTTTAAACGGCATGAAAATATGATCTGTGGGAGTTTTTAGTGAGTAATCAGCTTGGTGAAATTTAACCCTTTAACTGCCTACGTTTACTTCACCATATTTCAAAGAAAAATCGATCTAATCATGACAAACTATATATCGTTGGAAAGGTCTAAATTGATATTTTACCACTGTTTTGTGTTACAAATTATGTAGGAAAAGTAATAGATTAATTTATGACAAGAGTGCACCTCAAAAAATGTAGTTCATAACAGGAGTTCAGACCTTTTTCACAAAAAGACTTACTTTGTTGCCTTTTTTTCTATCATGCTTTAGAAATCATAAGAAATTATAGATCACTTGAAGACTTAAAATTTCAAAATTCATCCTTTGGAAACCATTTTAAAATCAGACATTGCATTATCATGGAAATTGTACATAAAAATCATATTATAAAATGTTTTTGTTCATGAATTATACAAAAATTACATTTGGATAGTGCATTTTTATGTCTATGTTCACAATAGAGAGTGACAATTAAAGGGTTAAAGTAAATCTCTGTCTGTGAACAATATTTACAGAGCTTTGACGACTAATGATCCAAAAAAAAGTTAAACGTTAACTATTAAAAAGAATACCTGAACATAAGTTCACAAATAAAACATTGTTTAAATTGTTACTGCCTTCAGTTATTACTTTAGAAAAAAAAAGGAAATGTAAAATGCTTAATTTGATGAGATTCATGGCTTTAATAAACAGAATATATTGATCACATTGTTAATGTACAAATATAAAATACATGTTTTGTTTTTTTTTTCTAAAAGTGTAGATAATGTTTATTTAACCAAGAAAATGCAACTGAGACATGAATATGTATATATTGTAATATTTTTATAAGTTATAATGCATATTCATTCTATAATTTATACTATTAGTTCATCTTCTAATATTAAAATATAGAACTGTTCATGCTAAAATGTATTAAAATATGTGACTCTGAATCACAAAATAAGTCATAAGTAGCAAGTGTATATTTGTAGCAAAAGCCAACAATACACTGGAATGTCAAAATTATTGATTTTTATTTTATGCCAAAAATCATTACGATATTAAATAAAGATCATGTTCCGTGAAGATATTTTGTAAATTTCCTACTGTAAATATATCAAAACTTAATTATTGATTAGCAATATGCATTGCTAAGAACTGAATCTAAGTTTAAATGTGATTTTCATAGTACTTGAAGTTTTTTGCACCCTCAGATTTAATATTTTATCTCTGTCAAATATTGTGGAAAGCTTATTCATTCAGCTTACAGATGGTGAATAAAACTCAGTTTTTTAAAAAAAATGAATGACCCTTATTACTGGTTTTGTGGTCCAGGCTCACATATGTATAAATCAAGATTAATAGACACCGTAAAATAATTGTTTATTATTACTGTTAGTATCATTTTATTACACTATTATTACTGCTTATTGTACTATTGTTGCTGTTTATTATTGTGTTAACCCTCATGTATTGTATATAAATGTACTGTGTTACAGAAATGAGGAATGAGAATAATCAGAAACATTCAGGAGAAATCAAGATCTGGAAGACAACAGCTTACATAACGTTCATTGGATTCATTCAAAGCATTTGTAATCGGCAATGAAAAAAATCAACAAACAATTTATTTTAATTTATGAATACCGTTTGGTAATGGTTTAGTTTACACAGAACAAATGTCAGTGTCCTGAGGGACAATTCATTCTTGATATCACAGAGAGAAAGAGACCAAAGACAGAAAGCGCTAAACAAATAATCTAAAAATAAAGTATGAGTTGTGTGGTTTAGGCTTAAAAGGATTACCAGAAAACTACAAATCAATTTTTAACAACAAAAGCACACAAACATGTCCACGCTTGTGTGTTGTGCCTGCATCAACTGTTTAGAAATGTGAGCAATGTACCGCTGCAAAGTAAGCGGGCAGATGCAATCAGTCAAACTTGCTGTCTCTCTTCCTTTTGGCCCTTCTGTCTAAACAGAGCTATTGCCATGCTGTCCTTCAACTTGACATGGGTTTTTAACTCTCCCTTTTTTCACCTTTCCCATCTCTTCTTTACTGTCTCCTGGATGCTGCTGAAGCGTTAACCAGCAGGGCTGCATTCCTGTGGCTGCAGGTTCAAATCTTTTCAAGCAAAACACAGCAAGCCATGCAAAGGAGTTCCCATGGGCCTATTCTTGGCCCATATTGTAGTTAGCTGTGAAAACACTTGCGTGTTTTAGAAGACCACAGGCCATGAGAATACACACTACAGCTTTAGAGTCTCATGCTCTAAGGATGCACACTAGCGAGTCCACTTGAATGTGGTCTGGGTTATGGTACATGCACACACATGTGTTTTGTATGAATATCAACCATCTGAGTAATGATAGAACTATGATAAGTGTAGGTTATCAAATCTGCAATATAAAATATATATAAAAAAAACTAAACTAAACTAAACTAAAATAAAATACAATGGGGGAAGTTTTTTAAAAAAAAAAAACTATTTTTTTCTTTGCCTCTCTGCTTTTTTTTTTTTTTTTTTTTTTTGGAAGCTTATCTGCAATCAGCAACTCTGAAAGCTCATTACAGCATGCAGGAGCCGGCGCCAGAGATCAACGCTGTACACCAAAACTGCATCCTCACCAAATGGAAGGTTAAAAACAACCCCACGCTAGTCTATGTGCACGCCTGACCGAATTACTATACATGCGGTGTTGCTTAACAGTCTTACAATTTCAATAAAATAAACAGGTCGAGAAGGAGCCAGGAATAACATACTGATGTCTGTTTAGATTTTGTTGAAGGGACCTCACACTGATTCAAACAATCAAAACAAACCAGACAAAACATACAGTGGAGAGTAAACCAGACCGAAGGTGAAGCAAAGACAACAAACCCTGCTCAGCCTGCAGAACGCTGGACAAATATAGCATAAATAATGCCCGGGAAATGAGTTTCCACTGCTTTCTGAGAATAATGTTGATCTCTGAATGTATACATATGACAAATAAACACATTTATGTACATATATAAAGATATAGATATCAGAACCCCAACCGTTTCACTATTTGTATCACTTCGCTTGTGGTATTTCTCACAGCGAGTGTCATGGCGGACAATATATAATTTTAAAAATAATGCTGTTTTTATGTCACAGAATGTAATTTTAAGAGTGTTTTAAGGGAGAATGTACTCGTTTGCACTTCAATATGCAGATTGTTAATGAAGATAATGTCTGTTAGAAAAATCTATTTTTGCTTTTTTTTTTGGAGATGTGAGCTCCAGGGCATCAGTGGCCATTCAGCGTTCATGAACCCGCTGAGAGCAGCCTCCCACTGGCTCTGATGTCTCTATAGTGGTTAAACATTTAAACATGAGATATAATTTGTTTAGGGTAAATGTAATGTGCAGTCTTTGGTCTCAATCTATTATTTGTTCTAGAGCAAATAGTTTTGGCTGAGGGCAAAATCTCATAACGTTTTATTTTATGTAACTTTAATGCTGTATATCAGAGTGCTGCCTTTGTACTTTTGCCTAGCAACTTTTATGATGGCTGTTGTTGCTGTTTATTAAATATTATTATTCAATAAATAACATTTTATATAAATAAGAGTAGTATTTAACAACATTTAGTAATGGGAAACTGTGTGTTTGTGATGTTGATTTTAGTTACATTCTTCACATTAGATGCTGACAAAATACTTTTTTACGAGTGAGTCAGCAGTAAAGACTTTTGTATTGAAAGAGACTGAAACAAGGTTGTAAACAACAAACTTATTTTTACTTTCAACAACAGCTTGTAAGACACAGACAACAATGTTTTTAAGATACTGAAAAAAGCATAAATGTCAGAGCATGTCAAAACTTTTTCAGGGCCCAAAACACCCTCAGACCTCAGAGGGTTAACAGATGGTAGGATAGCACAACAAAGATATCGCTTTTTCCTCAGCAGACCATTAAACTAATGTTTTAATGCTGAATATGAGACTGAACCGAAGAAAAAAAATGCTGTACCAGATACCGCTAATCACACTTGCTCCATCCATCTCTCTCATTTTCGATTTGGTAACAGAGGCTTGGGCTCAGCTGTTAAACTCAGATTTGAATCATTAGTGGAACGAAGTAGTTCTGCACAAAAGAGTGTCTTAAAAGACAATCCGTTCTTGTTTCTGAAACACCTGATATCCAACTGTTGTATTTCAAACTTGTAGACATGAGATATGGCTGTATGTCAGTGTGCTGTGATTACCTATATGACAACAGTTCTTTCTGGTACTCAAATCTGATTGGCTAATCAAACGCACTGAGCAGTGCTGTCATCGGAAATCACCCTCAACAGACTAAAGGAGAGTGCGACAAAGATATCGCTTTCATCAGCGGACATTCAAGCTAATGTTTTATTGTGAATATGAGATTGAGCTGAAGAATGAATGCTGTGTCAAAAGCAGCTCTCATAACACTCTACTACACATAATACACTGCTTTTAATAATGGGCCTAATTAATTCCCTACATAGCCTAATAAGCGTTCAAGCGCAAACAAAAAAGCTTGCCACAGCGCACCAACAGATTTAATAATTAATGTGTCAGGGAAAAACAGTAAGGAGACTGCATTAATGTTTTAACAATTTGATAAATTAGTGCTTTATTTGTTTTCGAAATTTTGCACAAGTTCACAGAGACAGAGACAGCAGAAAGCGCATCCTGCTTGCTTTCATTATTTTACAAAAGCGCAATGTTTTGTTGTTATTGTGAGTGCACACAAAAAATGTAGAGTCTTTACAGATTCAAAAGAGGGGTTACTTTTATCTGTATGACCAAAATGACGGAGTATTTTAAAAGCAAAGGACCTCACCGGCGCCTCCATCTGTCATGCAGTAAGCGTGCTACTGTTCAGCTTCCACACTCCACACAGACACTTCATTAGGGCACATTTTTCTAGGTTAACATTAGATTGAGGAGCCATGTAAAGTTGCTACTATTTGCATATTTTAGATTAAAAAAAACATATTTAAGGTTGATAAATGATAGGTGAGCGTATGGATGTCCGATGTACTGTATTACCACATAGACCAGCCATTAACGATCTGTCCGTCACAGACTGCATGACTTCGCCATTTCCTGTGGATTTTTATTTCTGCGACTAAGTGACTAATAAAATGTTGGTTGACAAAGTCTCTCTTAGACTTTTAGGGGGCAGCCTTAGTTTTTAAAGGGGGGGTACAATGGTTTCGCATATTCAGAGTTGTTTACAGTGTTAAAGAGTTGGATTCTCATGCTAAACATGGCCAAAGTTTAAAAATGGAGTTTTGCAAGTGTGTGTTCGTTGATGAATGTTTCATATACAAGGACCAGTTGGACACTGGATTTGCACATTGTTTGATACTGAAAGATGGAGCGGTCCCAGCTATAAAAGATCCTGGTAATTATTCAGAACTGCAGACGGTAAGTGAAACGGCAACAGACAAATGTCTGTTTTATTAGCAATCCTAACGCAAGTGATCATTGAACTTAGCTCCTCCCACGGCGCGCCTCCAGAAGTTCTGCTTTTTCCGGAGAAAATCGGAAAGCTGTATTTTTCTTTTATAAATATAATAAAACGAAAGACTTTTTGGAGATATTAAAGATTAGGTAAAACTGTGCATGTTATGTACCCTTTAAAGACACTCCGTTGTTGTTTCTTAGGTATTTACACACTTGTGCTGTCAAACTGTTGTATGGCTGAATATCGACACGCTGTGAGTAACTATGGCAGAATCATAGCCGTGCCGATATACAGCCATATCACAGGGCTACTTGCTTGATATTGCTCATTTATAACATTTCTTCCCCCCTACAAAAAATTATAAAACTATATGACGACTTGGTTTGTAATGTGTCATTATTGTGTTGAATTGCAACATTTAATTAATACATACATTTATTAATTAAACAGATTAACATTGACAGCCCTAAAAAAACAACTCCCTCATTTTTCTAATTTTCTGATCTGGAATGCCACAAACACAGACAAACATTGAAATGTCTAGATACACACACGCAACAGCCAATCAGATTAGAGTACCGGAACTAACTGTTGAATAATTGCACTTAGTAGACTGATAAAGTGAAGGGAATTGTAAGCACTACAAACTATACGTTTGAAAAAAGTCTGAGCATGTGAGCATACAGTATCAGTGTGTATTTTCATAAGGGACTTGTAATTCATTTGGGGCTTGTAATAGGAAAAGACTGAGGAAATAATTCAGCAGCCCATAAAAGGGCACTTTTGTAAAACAAACAATGCGGCTGCACAGAGGGCTATCAGGTTAGAACACGGGACACCGAAAACAGCTTAAGCAGGATGTGGTCGATTCATTGACAATTATTAATTTTTCCCACAGCTTAATTGTCTAGTTCTGTTTTTGTGCTGCAAAGTGCTATTGACTTACTTACACTGACATATTGCAATGAGACGCAACCGCCACACTGGCCTGAGCTGGGACATGCTGGTTTGGTCTCAGTTTGGTGGATAATTATCACGGCTGAACCACAGGCGGAGTTGGAGTCCAGAGAACCCGACAAGCTGTCAGACGTTCCGCTAATCGCCTCCCACACAGAGTGAGATAAGAGTGCTCTGCCCTTCTACAGGGCCTCCATCTCAGGGGAATACCCACAACACTCGCCTTGGTTAACCTACCCATCTTCAACAGGACTTTACAGCAGCGCTGAGGAAAACAACTGAAGAGAATTATAGTAATTAGTCACTGGTGGCTGGTCAAACCACTAAAGAAGATCGGTGGGATTATTTCTAAGGCCTATAATTTACCAACATCAAAACTTTGCTGAAACCATGTTGCACACAATCTAGTACATGCCTTCGGTTGTCTGATTAAAAGTTTATGCTTTTTTTTTTTTTTTTTTTTAGCAAATAATAGTTTTTAGTATAATTTAAGCTTGTGGTTCAATAAAAATGTGTGAAATCTTTATTGACTTGAGAAAACATGAGATTTACTCTAATATTGTTAGTGATGTTTGAAGATGAACACTAACTGGACTGAAGCAATTTATGTTTGCTTGATTATTTATGCATAATTTTTTTTTAGAAAAATTGTGTTAAAATGTGAGTATCAAATATAATATATCAGGTTTTTGAGGAATGTATATTTGTTCATCTCTCAATGATCATTGTATTGCATTGCTTTACGTTTTCCTCCACAATACAAACTACAGAGCTTTGATCTTTAAACTATGCATTTAATATATCATCGGGAGATACAGAGTGACAGCTGATGTTTATATTCATTTTATGTAAGTATTCTGTAATGCGGTTATACAAATCTCATTGATTTACAATATAAGCTAGAACAAGCTATCACAACAAAACAAAATAAAATACTCACTTAGAAACTGCTAGTGTGAGCTCCATATTGACTGGATAAAATGAAATTAAATTAAGGTTTAGGATAAAATAAAAAATGGTGTAGAAACTATTTTCACTCATAAATTGCTAGTGTGAGCTCCATATTGACTGGATAAAAAATAAAATTAAATTAAATTAAATTAAATACAATTAAAAATGGTGTAGAAACTAGTGTGAGCTCCATATTGACTGGATAAAAAATAAAATAAAATAAAATATGGTGTAGAAACAATTTTCACTCATAAATTGCTACTGTGAGCACCATATTGACTGAATAACATAAAATATAATATAACACAAAAAGGTTTAAAAAACAATTTTCACCCAGAAATTGCTAATGTGGGACAATATTGACTGGATAAAATAAAATAATAAAATGATAAATAAAATAAAATAAAATAAAATTCACTCAGAAATTGCTAAATAAATGACAAAGGAAACTTCACTGAAGAAATAATAAAATAAAATAAAATAAAATAAAATAAAATAAAATAAAAAATAAAAAAATGGTGTAGAAACAAATTTCACTCAGAAATTGCTAAAGAAATGACAGGAATATTCACTGAAGAAATAATAAAATAAAATAAAATAAAATAAAATAAAATAAAATAAAATAAAATAAAATAAATTCACTCAGAAATTGCTAAATAAATGACAAAGGAATCTTCACTGAAGAAAAAATAAAATAAAATAAAAAATACAAGAATTTCAGAATTTCACCTTATTTTTTGAACATATACTGTAAATATCAGCATCTGCACCAAATAGCAATTCTTACATTCATACAAATAAAATTACAGTGGTTTTTTTTTTTTTTTTTTTTGTTCTCCTGAGATGTGAGCTGCATATTTACTGGATAAAATACAATTAATAATTAAAAACAACAACACAAAATAAATAAAATAAATTGGTGTAGAAACATTTTCACTTAGAAATTGCTAGTGTAAGCTCCATATTGACTGGAATAAAATAGTGAAATGATAAAATAAAATACAATTATAAATTGTAAAATAAAATAAAAAAAAAAATCATAAAACAACAACAAAACAAAAAATCATAAAATAAAATAAATGGGTGTAGAAACAAATTTCACAAACAACTGCTAGTGTGAGCTCCATATGGACTGGATAATATTAAAATTAATAACATAAACGGTGTAGAAACACTTTTCACTTTGGTAGTATTGCTAGTAAATTTCACAAACCAAGCAACACATTAAATTATATGTACAATTTTGAGATAGAAAACTGCATAACCTTGTTTTATTTACAAGTATTTTTTCCCCTCTTAGTAAATGTTATACTATATTGAGCCATAAAAGCCTGCTGTATCAACAAAAACACATGCTTTATTTAGTTTTTGTTTAAAGGCTCAATTAACTGCTCCATTTTAAAACTTTTTAATGTCCGTAACTTGTTCATGTGTTTTTTCATTTATTTTAAATGTTAATATACTTTCCTTCATTACTGTATCTGCACCATGTCAAAGCTGTCAAACTACAATTTATTCATGTCAAGTACAAAGACTGCCTCATATTGCGGTGAGTATAAGTGAGGTGGACATCAGTTGTTTTTTGTAAATTCACTAAAATGTAGGATTTTTCTGTCACCTCCCCTTCACAACTCTTTTCTAACTGGTTTAAACTGACAGTGTTACAATGAAGCCCTTGTTGCGACACTCCTCCTCTCTCTACGGCATTAAGGTGGTAGTGTGATAAGATATATGGATATGGGTTCCTCCTTCAAACCAGCGCAAACCAGCCAACTAGTTGCCATCTTCAGCCCCTATGCCACAGCACCCCACCCCCAGCTTAACAGAGGCTATATTTTAGGAGCCTCGTTTCCAAGATCGTCTGTACGTGACAGTTACGACCCCATTACATCTGAGGTGTTATGTTTAATTTCATTCTGTGATAGAAATGATGATGGGGGAAATGATATGTGAAAAATTGTTAGAATAAAATGGCCTTGCCAAAGCTAATTTGATAGCTACAATTGTATGTATCCTAAATATATACTTTACACTTTCACAATCTTGAATGGAAATGGCACATAATAATTATAAATATTCTCTGTGATAGAAATGATGATGGGGGAAATGATATTTTAAAAAATTGATGGAAATGAAATGGCCTTGCTAAAGCTAATTTGATAGCTTCAATTTGATGTATCCTAAATATATATTTTATGCTTTCACAATCATTGCAGCATTACATCTTTACTGGATATGGCCTATAATAAATATAAATGTTCTGCTCACAAATTATATTAACCAACACAGTCTTGTGGCAATTCGTAACCATTTTAGGTTATGGTGAACTGGTGGATATTTCATATTCATTCTCAGTATGTTTGCTTGGTGTCTAAATAACAGTAACTTTTTTTGCTGTTTTTGTATGATTCACATCGTACAAATTCATACAAAATCACCACATAATAAATTTTTCTATTTATCCATGCATGAAGATGAATTAAGACGGCAGGATAAAACGTTTCCAAGACAGTTTTAATGTGATTATCCTATAACAAAAATATTTTATTTATGATGTATTTGTGTATTTACTTATTTATGTATTTATTTATTTAAATGAATGAATAAATAAATAAGGATGGCATAATAAAATGTTTCCAAGAGAGTTTTAATTATGTGATTGTCCTATAATAAAAAAAAATATTTATTTATTATGTATTATTTGTTTGTTTGTTTGTTTGAAAGTCTGAATCTTGGACGAGGGTAAATTTATTTAAAATAATATACACTTTTAATATGATCATACTATAACAAATACTTTACTAATTTAACATATGTTAAAAACGTTTCCAAGACTTTTTTTACTTTTACATGAGGATAGCAAGATAAAACATTTCTAAAACCATTTTAATGTTATTATCCTATAACAAAATAAATAAATAAATAAATATATCCATTAAATCTATATAAATCTGTCTTGTTTGCTTATTTGAAAGTCTGAATCTGAAGGGTAACTTTATTTATTAATTTATGTTTGTTTGTTTAAAATGAATAAGGGTGGCATGTTAAAATGTTTCCAAGACTGTTTTAATGTGATCATGCTATAACAAATATTATTATTTTATTTATTATTTGTTTAAAAGTGTGGCTCTTGGACAAGGGTGACCTTTTTATTTATTTATTTATTTATTTATTTATTTATTTATTTAAAACTAAACACATATAGTATGATAAAACATTTCCAAGACAGCTTTAATGTGATTATCATATAACAAAAAAAAAAAAAAAAAAAAAAAAAAAAAGTTTGTTTGTTGGTTTGTTTAAAAGTCTGGATCCTGGACAAGGGGGCCTTATTTAATTATTTAAAAATAAATAAAGATAGCATGATAAAACGTTTCCAATTTCCAGTTTTAATGTGATTATCCTATAACAAAAATAAAAATAATTTATATTTATTTAATTAAAATAAATGAATAAGAATGGCATGACAAAATGGTTCTAAGATAGTTTTAATGTGATCATACTATAACAAAAAAATAATAAAAAAAATAAATTATATATATATATATATATATATATATATATATATATATATATATATATATATATATATATATATATATATATATATATATATATATATATATATATGTATGTATGTGTGTTTGTTTGTCTGGATATTGGAGAAGGGTAACTTTATTTATTTATTGGTTGTTTGTTTGTCTGGATCCTGGACAAGGGTAACTTGATTTATTTATTTAGAATACATAAGGAATGATAAATGTTTCCAAAACAGTTTTCTATATTTTTATATTTTATATATATATATATATATATATATATATATATATTTTTTTTTTTTTTTTTTTTTTTTTTTTTTTTTCTATAAATTTATTTTATTTTATTTTATTTTATTTTTTTTTATAATTTTTTTTTTGAAAGTCTGAATCATGTACAAGGATAACATTATTTATTTATTTGTCTAGTTAGTTAATATTACAAATAAATAAGTATGGCATGATAAAACATTTACAAGAAAGTTTTGATGTGGCTATCCTATAACAAAAATAGAAATGTATTGATTGATTGATTGATTGAAAGTCTGGGTCTTAGACAAGGGTAACATTAAGTTATTCATATTCATTCATTCATTCATTCATTCATTTTAAAGTATTAAAAATAAATAAAGATGGCATGATAAAATGTTTCCAAGACAGCTTTAAGTTGACTATTCTATAACAAAAAAAGAAAATGTACTTACTTATTTTATTTATTGTTTGTTTGAAAGTCTGGGTCTTGGACAAGGGTATTGTCATATATTTATTTATTTATTTATTTACTTTTACTTTTTAAAATATTACAAATAAATGAAGACACCATGATAAATTTGTCAAGATTAGTTTTTTTTTTTTGTTTTTTTTTTTTCCATTTTTCATTCATTCAGTCATTCATTAATTTTAGAGTTTTAAAAATAAATTAAGCATGATAAAATGTTTCCAAGACAGCATTAATATGACTATTCTAACAAAAAGAACATTTTACTTACTTACATTTTTATTTATTGTTTGCTTGAAAGTCTGCATCTTGGACAAGGGTAACTGTTTTATTTATTTATTGAAAGTCTGGGTCTTGGACAAGGGTAACACCATGTATGTATGTATTTTTTTTTTTTTTTTTTTTTTTAAGTATCAAAAATAAATGAAGATGCCATGACAAAATTTATCCTGTAACTATCTAACAAAACAAAACAAAACCAGCCATTAAAATCTATTACTTTTAATAACAATGTGGTAGAATCACAGCTAAATCAGAAGCATCGCTAACACAGCTGAAGACGACGTCATTTAAATAAAAAACTCTTATGAAACTGAACTTGAGCCGAATAACGACATGGTTCACTTCAATACAGCTGCTTACTGCCGAATTAAACTTGTCTCATGAACTTTACACACTTATTAAACTAAACTGAAGCAACTCTCAACTGACTGGAGCTGAAGAATGACATTATTGTCTTCACAGAGCTGCTTTATGACAGACTTTTTGTCCCACATTTGAAGTTTGCATCATTTATCCCATTCATTACCGAAACTACTAATATGTATTTAATAAAGCGCTACATAAACAAAGGTGACCCTAATGTTTTAGTTGTTTCTGGCAAGCATTTTCAAATGATCTGACACAGAGGCTTTACCTTATGTGATCCTTCAATGGCACATTTTAGCTCGGTCACTCTGCGTTATTTAAAACTGCGTCATATTAGTTTAATAAGTGCCACGATTAATAACTATCTAGGCAAATAGATGTCATTGAAGTGAGTTTGTGCCTTCTTTGTAGACCGTACACAAGGTTGGTCCACATTGCTAACTACATAAAGAGACCACTTTGATGGATAAACGCACCTCACCCCCACACACACACACACACATATTACACCATCCTCTGTCCACTCAAAGAGACCTCACGTCCTCACATCCCACAGGAGTGGACATTTCAAGGAAGGTTTGGTCAATCAAAGAAGCCTCTGTCTTCGACCAATAAAGACATGTTTTGTCGGTGTGACTTAAACGCATTATTAACGCTTTATCACATCTGAAGGCTGCCTCACGGATGAATTCAGACAAACAAACGGGGTGGGATGCGAGGGGCCGTGGAAATAGGTAAACAGTTTGTGTACATGTGTGTGTGTGTATGCGTCTAATAAGGGTGGAGTTGGTCTGGCTGATGGACAGGAATGATGCCGGAGCCAGACACTTCTGATGATGGCATCAGCGTTTTGACAGCAGACTGGAAAGTAAACACCTCTCTCCTCCGTCCATCCCGGCCCGGCTCGCTAATGCAAGCCTTGATCGCTAGCCTATGTAACGTCTGCGTGGCATTAAAAAAAAAGAGCAGGACACGGGTTGTCCCATAAAGCCCTGTGCGAAAACATTCGGCCTTATTTTGACAGCTCAGACGGTACATAAAGTCTCACCGAGGCTGTACAAATAAAAATATTTGGTGTTAATTTCAATCAAACTTCTCGACCGTAACAGCTACCGAATGGTCGCTAATGCTGACGGGTCCGAATAAAATGGAAAGAGTTGTTTTGTCTTTCCTTGCTTTTTTTTTTCCACATCTTGTACGGTGCCTCGATTGATTAGCAGGACTCCTGGGAAATTTGGGTGTTTAGGGAATTACCATTAGGGAGGCACTTCAGCTGCATGAATGAAGACAAAGAACACGCTGTTTATTTGTTGGGTCCTAGAACCAGCACAAACCAGACCAAGGTGGTTAGAAGGTATGTTTTGATGGTTTGAGAGGGGTTTTGGGAACTTTTACTCTAGTTGGCGGACTAGGTGAAAACCAGATTGGTTGTAGGCTGGTTAAATATTGTGTGGGATGATAAATAAGCAAACAGAAAAAAAAGCAATCATTAGAAATATTTGGTAAGTAGGTGAAAAAAAAAAAAAAAAAACCACTACTGTTTGTGTATTTTTACATAAGAGACTTCCTTTAAAAATGAAAATATATAAATAATTAAAATAATTACTATAAATAATGAATAATAATATTTGTATGTTTGTATGTCTAGATAGATAAAATGTTCATTATTAGTAGTAGTATCATTTTAATATTAATTATTATATAATCAAAATGTTATATTAATTATAATATGTGACCCTGGACCACAAAACTAGTCATAAATCTTTTTTTTTTTTTTTTTTTAAATTGAGATTTATACATAATCTGAAAACTGAATAAATAAACTTTCAAAGATACAACTATTTAAAAATCTGGAATCTGAGAAAAAAAAAAAAAAAAAAAAAAAAAACTAAATATTGAGAAAATCGCCCTTAAAGTTGTCCAAATGAAGTTCTTAGCAATGCATATTGCTAATCAAAAATTAATTTTTGATATATTTATGGTAGGAAATGTACTAAATATCTTTATGGAACATGATCTTTACTTAATATCCTAATGCTTTTTGGCATAAAAGAAAAATCGATAATTTTGACTGATACAATGTATTTTAGGCTATTGCCACAAACATACCCGTGCTACTTAAGACTAGGGTCACATATAATTATAATTAAACAAAATATTTTTATTACTATAAATAATTTATTGTTTATTATATATTTATTGAATTATTATTATATTTATTACAATTATAATTTTTCAAAAGATTTTTATTAAATGTATAAATAACCCACCAAACTAAATATCAGAAATACTAAGATAATAAATTCAATCATTATTCCTCACCATCAAACTAACATTCCCAGTATGTTCTCTTTAGACCTTTTCCTTTTATTTTCCATTCTCCATATACACCCTTAAAAATTTAAATACACTCTTAAAAATGAAGGTGCTTCACAATGCCACAGAAGAACATTTTTTGTCTAAATGGTTCCATAAAGAACCTTTAACCTCTGAAGAACCTTTCTGTTTCACAAAATGTTCTTTGTGGCAAAAGAAGGTTCTTCAGGTTATAAAAAGGTAAGAAAGAGATGGTTCTTTAAAGAACCTTTGACCAAATGGTTCTTCATGGAACCAAAAATGGTTCTTCTATGGCATCATGGTGAAGCACCTTTATTTGTAAGAGTCCATCCGCTTTTAATGCACACTTAAAAAAAAAAAAGATGGTTCGTTAAAGGTTCTTTACATGAAACAGTTCTATTTAGAACCACTGTATCTTGAAAAAACCCTTTTAATGCTGAAATGGTTCTTTGTGTCTGAGTTTTACACCCCATTCACACGGGCATCAGCGTTAACGCTTCTCATTTACTTTGAATGGAGTGACAGTCAAGCGTTGTCAAACTGAATTATGGGTCCGTCGCATCACTTTGGGTCCACTGCTCGCGGCAGAAGTTGAAAAATTTTCAACTTCTCAAGCTCCAACTTTATCAAAGTTTATGCAAATATACGAGTGCAGACGCTAGCCAATCGTGTTTGTGTTGTCCAAGTTTGAACATGTAAGTGTGACCAGCCCTGTTCAGTTAATGAGACTTCTCTCCTTTTGACCACTAAGTAAGTGACAAAAATATTTAATTTATGGTAATTTTTTAGTTTTTACAAAAACAAACAGAAGGAGACACATTGTAAACATAAACTGAACTAAATTGTGCATTTCAGATGCATCACATCCTACAACTTCATCATCTGCAGAGAGAAACTGCCACTCAATCAAATCAAAATGCACATGATGGACTTTCAGGCATTATAGACGATGATATGAAAATACAGTATTTCACTGGAACTTGGTCTTAATTTCACTACTTTCTGCTTCTATTTTGTTTTACTTAAGTATTCATGTTCAATGTCAGTTGTCATTCTGCTAATAACGGTCATTTTTGCAACAAATTCACGTCATTCAAATAATAAACAGACCTATTGACACGTTGTTGTTTTTATGTAAACCCTATTATTCACTACAAGGTAATACCAGGCATATAGGAGGAGTAAAAACACTATTAATAAATAATATATACAAATATTATCAGTAATCATATTAATATGAATGAAAATGAATCACTAAAGTGGTTACTTATAACACCATGAATGTGGTGTTATAAATGTTATGGAACCCTATAAAAAGGGTTCTGTTTGGCACCAAAAAGGGTTCTGCTTTTTGTACAAGCTGAAAACCCCTTTTCTGGTACTGTTTAGAACCATTTTTCTTTGTGTCATCTACACAACATTCATTAAACTTGGGCACTGATTTTCATTTTTATTTTTAGTCGAACCAGCCCTTTAAAACAGAAGTCTAAACACGACAATATCTCCTTCAAAGTAATGGCATTTCACATGTATATTTACATGTATGTTCATTTGATGGATGCTACACTCTTAAAAATAAAGGTGCTTTAAAAGTTTCTTCACCGCAATGCCATAGAAGAACCATTTTTGGTTCCACGAAGAGACATTTTTAGTTGTTTTTTTAAAGAACCATCTCTTTCTTACCTTTTAAATAAGCTGAAGAACCTTCTTTCGCCACAAAGAACTTTTTGTGAAACAGAAAGGTTCTTCAGATGTTAAAGGTTCTTTATGGCATCGTGAAGTTCATTTTTAAAATTGTATTTACATTTTTAAGAGTGTATGGAGATAAATAAATAAAATAATAAATAAATAAATAAAAGGAAATGGTCTGAAGGGAACATACTAAGAATGTTTAGTTTAAGCAAGACATTTTAGCAGGCTGTTTTCATTTGTCATACATTTGTAAGGCATTGACAAATGACGGTCAGTGCGACACAGTGATGCCGCTATGGAGCCATATGCTTTTTAAAAACAGTATAATAGGTTTAACATTAGATTATCAGCTCGGATAGAGATTATACGCTAATTTGACTAGAAACACTGGAGACCAGAAATGCAAAGCATCCACCCGGTTAAGAGTTGGGTGTGTCAGGAAAAAAGCCTATACTCAAAAGGTTTGCCCTAAATAGTTTCAAATGTTAACTGTGTAACAAAATGAGGTAAATGTGGACTGATAAAACACTGAGAACTGCTGACTTCCAGAGTCTGTGGCCAGTCAGTGAGATGTGAACTGATGGAGTCTGTCTCAGCATCAGTCTGTGTGGCTGGTCTGGGACTGAGCGTAGGTGTCCAGTGATACAAACAATAGACGGCGTCTACACACTTGTCAAGACTGTTTCTTAAAACGGTTTTATTTGGCAAAATCATCTTCTTGTTTCCCTCCCAAAAATTCCAGATATTTCTCCTCTTGCCACCGCAGGAACTTCACAGTCCCATCCTAGCCAATAAACCGGATCTCTTTGAGCGGACACGCACTGACCACAACAACTTTAATCACAAAGCCAGCTGCACCCTCACATGAGCCGCTTCAGCTCCAGCAGGGTCATATCACATAAGGAAATCATATTCAGGACTCCTCACATTACCATCCAAAACATTTCATGCACATCATTTATCATCATCAACAAGAATCACAATAGCCAAAAACGCACTGCAACCTGGATCAGGCTATTACAATATGTCATTACAAACATTATGCCCTATACCACTAAAAAGCAGCTTTTAATATTCCAGAGCAACCAGAGCACGCACAAAAAAATAGTTTGCATATGGTACACTTGGAGTTTTCTTCAGACATTAAAATGCAGAGACGCACAGCAGAAGCAGCGAATAAAAAGAGTTTTGTTTGCAGCAAATCCTCGCACGGTATGATTCAACACTCGAAGCCGTGTCATTCTCTCCATCTCAGATTTTCACGGCATTAACGCAGTCCAACAGTTACACAGTGCGATCGTTTTGCTTTGATTCAGTCTCTGTTTGTGCTCAATTTGAGCAGGCTTGCCACCATCTTGGACGCTGTTTGCAGAGAGACCACATTTACGTCATGATACTCGTTGAAGCCGGTATTCAAACGACTCTCATCGACGTGCAACTCCTGTCCTTGTACCGTAACAGTTATCCTCTAAATTGCTTCCACACACCAAAAAATCCCAGAGTGATGAGTGTTATTACCTGCTACGCAATTGGATTTTGTGGGGAAGAAAGACTTATTTTTTTGATTTTCTCATTTTTTGATTTTCTCAATTTTCATTTCTTTTTTAAATTGTTATAATTTTAAATGAATTTCCCAAAGGCACTAAATTCTCAAAATATAATATAAAACAGTCGTAAAAAGTAGTGCCCTATGAAATACATCTTATTTTTTCCCAAATTCATTTTTTTTATTTTTTTCAAATTCCGTTTTTTTTTAATTTTTCCTTTTTAATGATTAAATGAAATCGTATTAATCAAAAAAGCATGTGTAATTAAATAAAATCATGAACTTACACAATTTAACATCAATTTATTAAAGGTTTAACAAATATTGACACGTTCAGGGCCGTATGAAATATTGCATTTTATTGTTACCAAATTCTGGTTTATGTCTAAATATTTGAATGCATAACAACTTTTATTTATTCTCACAATAGCCTTGTGATTTTTTTATTCACTCAGAAAATTCTGTGTTGTGTATTTATATTAACAGAAGGCATAAAAAAAAGTTTTAATTAATGAAAATTAAACAAATGTTTTTTGTTTTGTTTTTTGGAAAGTAAAGGGGATTTACTATTAAAATTAAATAAATAAAATAAATATTGTGTAATTATTTTTTTAAAAAGAAAGTTTTATTAATTTTTCAGTAGTAGTAGTAGTAGTAGTAGTAGTAGTAGTAGTAGTAGTAGTAGTAGTAGTAGTAGTATTACATACATTCTAAATGTTAAAAATATATTTCTGTCATCTTTAAGTTAAACCAAACTTTTATTTTGATGGGTTGCCTTGAATACCTGTAACTGACGCTTGTCGTGGCTAGATTGGATACAGCTGCGGCTGGAAGCTAACAATACATTTTGCTCAAAGGGAACGGTCAAATGCAAATGAGGTAACTCACAGAGCAGTTCTGGAGATGTTGTTCGTGTATTTATGTCCTCATTTATTGAGACGCCAGATGCTGAAAACACCGTGAGCATCACGCATACATAAGTGTGTGTAGTAAACAAACCTGCGCCATTCATAAACACAGAGACACGCAGAACATCCAGGATTCAAATTTAAATAGTCTTTTCACGGCTTAATATTTACACACACTAGTTCATATCGCAATATAATTTAATTTGATGACATACTTTTGATTAATTCTTCCACATTTTGACAAATTCATTTGACAAATGTCATTTTTTAATATTTATTATATAATGTATTTGAGTAGAGTTTGTTTTAATTATTATCATTATTCCTGTCATATAATAATTTATGATGCATGATATAATCATCAATTACTAATTTTAATAATTTTAGTAATATCAATATTTTTATTTAATAAGAATAGCAGTACTAATCATACATAGTATAAAATATTCTAATATGTCATATTCTTAAAAAATATGTATTATATAATGTATGAATTAGTTCTATTTATTGTTATTTGTGTCATAAAAAGTCTTGATCTTTTTAATACATGTAGTAATATCAATATTTTTATTTAATAATAAGAATAGTAATACTACTATTTTATACATAATATAAATTACATATTCGAATATATGTAATATTCTTTACTATATAAAACATATACATATATATATTTACTATGGAATTTATTTTTATTTTAATCATTATTATAATTCCTGCCATATAAAAATATGATGCATGATATAATCATCAATTAATCATTTTAATAAATGTAATAATATCTATATTTTTATTTCATAATAAAAATATGACTATACATTTATATATTTATAAGCACCTTTATTTTGGCAGGTTGCAGGCGAGTATGTATACATGTACTGTTGGGTTTAGCACTGCTGATTGAAAAGAGTCAGTGAATGAAATGTCATAGTTTTGCATTGTGCTTCAAAAAACCAGCGCATATTTAATACAATATTACAGTTTGCCAAACTAAAATGGTAATTGTGCAATAACAGCTGTTAATCATGTCAGTGCGCAAATGACTAGTCTGAACTTATTTACCCAGAGCATTTTTTTATTTTGTCACGTATGCGTTATCCACCTTAATTTTTCTCGTAAGAGTGGGCACATTTGTAAATTTAATGGCTCTGGCTTCCAGTCTCATCTGCCTCCAGCTAGTTTTAGCTGTACAAAACAGCTTGTTTTGCTGCTTGATAATGTAAAATTGATGTCTTACCATATTATTTTAATGTATTATCTTCATTATAAACAAAGTGGTTTGTAGTGCAAACAGTTTTACCGTTTACTGCACTTCATTATTCTTCTCGTTATTTCCCTACGCCGGCTTACGAACCAGAAGTCTCAGACATTACCAGAAAACAGCTCACTTACGCATTGAAAGGCGGATAATCATACATGGTATTATCGAAAGCGTCATGTTCACAGGACAAGAGTGTTGTTGTTATTACAGCGTGTTCTTACCTTGAGTAAGAGCATTGAGTCAGTCGCTGTTATGATGAATGTGTTCAAGGAAACAGAGCTCAGTTCATTCAGTCAGCTGCAGACATTATGAATATATTTGCTGTTTTAACACTATAACTCTGTGTTCAAATCTTTTTTCTTTCTTTTTTCCCTGTTCTACCCTAATTATCCCCATGTTTTTCTTCCACCTGATTTTTGAAAGCTTTCCCTGGTTTCCACTGTGCTTTCTTTCATCTCAATTTACTACCTCTTTTCCTTTTGTTTTTAAACATATTCTATTTTACTTTCGCCGTCTTTCTCTCAAGTCTGTGGCACACCATAGCATTATTCTCAGCCCTCCTGTTTCCTCTCCACCAGTGACACATTCACTCATTCAGAGGAAGTGCAGGGAGGCTACACATTCCCTCTGAGCTTTCTGAATCCTCTTAGCTATCCATTAAAAAATCATTGTAAAACAGGAGTTCTCAGCTTTTTAGACTCCATGGCCCACCTCTGTCCACCAACATTCATAGTCTGTGTAATTTAAATTTCAGGACTCACCTTCAAGCCATCCTAGGTGTATATGAGGTGTAAATCTACTGGAATGGCACTCTTTCACAAACGCACATACAACGACAGTTAGCAGAGGCTAGAGATTAGAGATTACACAAACACATTGATTTGCTTCAGAAGGCCTTTATTCAACTCCTGGACCCACAGGTAGCACTTTTTTTGATAGATGGAAGCACTTGAAATTTAAAATCTCAACACCCATTCACTGCCATTATAAAGCATGTGTCGCACAAGGCGCACAAAGACAAAAGGTCACAATAAAGTTTTTAATTTAGACAGGTAATACAACAGACAAATCCACAGGTGGAAGGGCAGGAACACATGTACATAACCTTGAGATCGGACAACCAAACACTGAACAGAATACAACTTATGAAGCAAGGCTAATGACAGACTGACAGATGAAGGTTATTAACTTATAATCACACATAATGAGGACAGGAACAGGAAGGACCAAATAAGGGAAAAACCAACAACAGTCCAAAGGGGAGTGACATTTCGCCCCCTCCTAACACAAACAGAAGGAGGCATAAGTGGAAACTTGGGCGAAGGCTCAGGAGGTGAACAGGAAAGGAGACCAGGAAGGATGACCATGGAAGGAGCCAAGGAGGAAACAGGAGGAACCAGGGTGGACCAGACAGAGGGAGGAGCCAGGGAGACGACAGGAGGGACTTGGAGCAGGAGGAGGCAGGTGAGATCCAGGTGGCCCACGGTGGAGCCGACAGAGGGAGGAGTCATGGTGGAGGAAGGGCTGATGACTCAAGGGGGCCAACCGAAGGAGGTGGAGCAAGTGGAGGTACAACCAGAGGTGGAAATGGGAGAGCCAATGAGGCAGGTTGATGTCGAGGATCTGGAGGGCCAGGGTGGAGTCCAAGGCTCAGGCGACCAAGGCAGAGGTGGAGATCCGAAGGTCCGCTATGGAGCCGGAGCGACAGTGGACTTAGGTGGAGTTGGAGGGAGGGAGGAGCTCAATGGAGCCGGTGGGATGGAGCGAGGAGATGCAGCCGGAGGAGCGGAGTCTTGAGGCAATGGCGGGTCGATGACCGACCAAGGCGGAGTAGGAGACACGAGGGAGCCCACTGGAGATGGTGGGCCGACGGGTGATGGTGGAGACGAGGGAGCTAGGAGCCGGGGTGGAGCTGCTAGGTCAAAGGGCCGAGGCGGAGTCCGGGACTCAGAGGCTGAAGGCGGAGATGAGAGATTCTCCAGCCATGACGCCGATGGAAACTGGCAGAGCCACCACACACCCACCGCACAGATGGTGGGCTGAGGATGAGCTGAGGGGATGTCAGACGACAGCATTGGCAGAACTGAGGCAGCAGGGCTGATAGGAGGAGGCAGGTGGGAAATCCAGTCAGGCATGCCATTCAGGGCAGACAAAGTCATCAGACACGGATGGTAGAGGGATGGATAGTTTGCAATCAAAGCTTATTTAGTCCTCAGAGTCCAGGGTTTGGGCGGGGCTTTCCATAGCCCTCTCACTCTCCACTGTAACTCCCACCGTTGCGGGCACTGTATCTGGCTCTCGCACCTGGTCAGACAGGATTGGCTCAGGCACCGGGGCGATCCCCCACACTGTCGTGCCACATGGTGATGGCTCATAGATCGCACAGGGCTCAGGCTCTCTGTCCGCGGTGGGCTTGGGCTCAAAGAACCCACTCGATGAAGGTGGCAAGTCTCTCTCAAGTACCATCCCCAGACAGCTGCACTCGTGTGGCCATGTTAAGTTCCGTGCGGTAGAACATGAGGGAAAAACCAACACAACAGTCCAAAGGGGTGTGACAGCTTGAAAGAGCCAGGACATTTTTAAAATATAACTCAGGTTGTATATGTCTGAAACAAGAAAGTCATATACACCTATGATGGCTTGAAGGTGAGTAAATCATGGGATCATTTTCATTCCTAAGTAAATAATGACAATGTTAATTTTTGGGTGACCTGTATCCATTCAACCACTACAAAACTGGAGGAAGGAAACACAAACCAGCTTTACAATCAAGACCTATTTTCACAGACCATAGATGTGTTTTGGCTGAGATTGACACCATTGGCACCAATGCTTTCTACAAGCTCTTTACGCTTATGATATGTTTCGGGAAATAAAGCCCTGCTCTGTGAAAATAGGTCTTGATTGTGAAGTTGGATTGTTTCCTGTCTAAAATTTTGTGATGAAATACTACTGCAATGTCATTCTGAAAGTATCCCACTGTCCTGTTTAGTCCCCAAAGCCACTGTTTTACATTCTTGTGAACCCAGGACTAATAAATAGACTCTGCTCTGTCAGCCTGCTGGAAGGCTATAGGGAAGACAAGCTGCATAAATAAATATCACTGCTTGAAGAAATCAAAACCAATGCTATGCACCATGTGAACGGATCAAAGAGACTGCCGTCTTTCAGTTCTTGTTGGCCAAATAAAGAACATTTGAGAACATGAGGGTCATGCACACAGACAATGATGGTGGCATTCCCATGTCACATAACACTGCTCTTGAGCTTCAGCTTGATCTCAGATATATTTACAGTTTAGATATTTTAAAGGGGTAGCTCACCCAAAAATTTAAATTACTCCATGATTTACTCACCCTTAAGCCATCCTAGGTGTATATTTTCTTCTTTCAGATGAATACAGTCAGAGTTATATTAAAAAATGTCCTGGCTCTTCTAAGTTTTATAATGGCAGTGAATGGCTGTTGAAGTCAAATAAAGTGCATCAATCCATCATAAAAAAGTACTCCACATGGCTCCGGGGGGTTAATAAAGGCCTTCTGAAGCAAATCGGTGTGTGTGTGTGTGTGTGTGTGTTTTTTTTTTTTTTTTAATTATCATTATCTGTAGCTTTCGCTATTGTAAGCACGTTTACGAGAGAGGACGTAGGACATAGGTGTAGCGTAAGCATTTAGGCTCATTACAAATGCTTGTTTTGTATTTCTAATTCGTGAACATTGTTTTGTTTTGCTCTTTCCTTTGCATCAATTCTGCTCAGAAGGCCTTTTTTATTTCAACTACTGTGTTTTTCAGTTATTTCCATTATTAATATTACTACATAAATGACTATGGAACAATTGGGTTCTAAAATGAGGTATTTAAGCCACCTTTACACTAGTACAGAAGCTGCAATGGAAGTGGCATTCAGTTGTCTTTAATAAGACTGTTTAATGCAGCTTAGAGGTGGCATGGATGCATTTACATAGCAATTGCATAAATAATGTTTATCAAATCAATACAAAATTAAAGTATATTTTCAAATATGAAACTTAATTATAAATTATATGCTCTTTCAGAGAAACAAGCATTGGCTGCTCTGATGCTTCGTTTCATTTACAAATAACCAAAGCAGTATCAGAACTGCCTTTGATACCAGAAGTTGAGTCAATTTTGTCAATAAAGACCTTCAAAAAACAAAACAAAAAAAAAACAACAAAAAAAAAAAAAAAACGTATTTTAGCTGACAAATTACAGAATTGCTCATGATGGTAAGCACGGTAATTTGGTAATTCACATTCTATCACAATTTCTTAAAGTTTGGGCACTTAAATTTGATTTTATTTGATTTATTTATTTTGTTGTTGTTTTTTCTCCAAAAGATCTGACATCTGCAACCTTTTTAAAATGTGCATTATGTGTGGACTTTATACTTTCAATTTTAAATGACAAAAAAAAACAAAGTAATGTTTTTTTTTTTACATTTAAAACAATGATAATCTAAATAAAAAGGGACTTTAACCATTTTTACACAATAAATACTGAAAAGATTTGTCAATTTTTCAACAACTTCCACTGCATTTTACCCCTTTACCCAAAGTTGTTTATTTACCAAGTAAACAATAGAGCCTGAATAAAAACAAGCTTAATACAAATTACAGAATTGCTCATGATGGTAAGCAGTAGATTTGTCCACATTCACATTCTATCACAATTTCTTAAAGTTTGGGCACTTAAATTTGATTTTATTTGATTTATTTATTTTGTTGTTGTTTTTTCTCCAAAAGATCTGACATCTGCAACCTTTTTAAAATGTGCATTATGTGTAGACTTTATACTTTCAATTTAAATGACAAAAAAATAAAAAAAATAAAAACAATAAAACAATGATAATCTAAATAAACATGGACTTTAACCATTTTTACACAATAAATACTGAAAAGATTTGTCAATTTCTCAAAAACTTCCACCGCATTTTACCCCTTTACCCAAAGTTGTTTGTTTACCAAGTAAACAATAGAGCCTGAATAAAAACAAGCTTAATTACACATTTAATGTTCATTTAAGGCGAGACACTGCAGGCAAAACACTGTTTTTTTCAGTCACCTGTCAAATTCGAGATTTTGGGCTTTTTGGTTTATTCCCCCCAAAATTGTAAAAAATATACAGTTTTTTGTCTGTTCTAAGTTTTTCCTGAATTATGGAGTAACAAAATGACATACCCAAAATTCCCTCAGGAATTTTCCCTCAAACATTTGACTCTAATATGCCCCAATTTTTTTTTTAAATGGACTTCATCCAGTGTTTAGATTTTTGTACTAGAAATGTCTGCAAATTAGTGCATATTTTAATACATTTTAATATTTTAATAAATAATGCCTCATTTGCATGTTTAAACCTAATATTTTAGAAAACTTGTAACGCAAAAAAATTTTGCAATAATCAATGTAATCAATCAACTGAGTAAGTAAGGTGATAACGATTAGTTTTTTTTTTTTACCCTATTCACCTGCAGTGTCTCACCTTAATGTTAGTGCTATTTCCAATCAAGCTGTGGTAATGTCAAATCATTGAGGAAAAAAAAAGAAGTAATAAAATAATATTCAATTGTTTTTCTTTTTGCTCTATAAAAAACTTTTTAAATGCCTATTATGTGCATTTTACTCTACAATACTTTTCCCCAAGCCAGTCTTTCAATTTTGAATAGCATTTTTTTACATAATTAAAAATGAAAAATGTTAATTTAACGTCACTTTTTAATTTATTGTTAATGCTATTTGAAATAAAATGCTAGATATGAAATTAACCTAGCAAGGAATCTTATATAATAATATTTTATTCCACAAATGTTAATATGTGACCCTGAACCGCAAAATCAGTCTTAAGTAGCACAGGTATGTTTGTAGCAATAGCCA
Organism: Cirrhinus molitorella; assembly: GCA_033026305.1. Taxonomy (NCBI): domain Eukaryota; kingdom Metazoa; phylum Chordata; class Actinopteri; order Cypriniformes; family Cyprinidae; genus Cirrhinus; species Cirrhinus molitorella. Next base: position 24,613,743 of record CM065125.1, read on the forward strand.
ATAACACATTGTATGGGGCAAAATGATAGATTTTTCTTTGATGCCCAAAATCATTAGGATATTAAGATTGTTCCATGAAGATATTTTGTCAATTTTTTACTGTAAATATATCAAAACTCAATATTTTCATTATTTTAAACCTCAGATTCCATATTTTCAAATGGTTGTATCTCGGCCAAATGTTGTCCTATTCTAACAAATCATACTTGAATGGAAAGCTTATTTATTCAGATAATGCATGAATCTCAATTTCAAAATATTGACTGGTGTTGTGGTCCATGGTCACATATTTCCTTCACCACATTTTCATCAAAAAAAAAAACAAGCCAAAATGACACTCTGATGGGAATCTTCATTAATTTCATTATTAATAAAAAAAGACAAAATTATGCAGTGATGAATGTATGTCCACTGTTAGTGTACAAATTAAATACTGTGTGTGTGTAGCACTTGACTGCATATACATGTAAATTGAGTATGCGCTTCAGTTCAGTGAGTGCATAGCTTTTCAGCTCCTCATTCTGCCTCTTAACCAACAGTCACTGCTGTGTGCTGTGATGAAGGGCCTTTCATATAAACTACGACTATGAGGATTTAGGTACATAAACTACAGTGCTTTTCCCTACATTTCGTATAAAGACAGATTGTTATTTTTGCCAGACCGGTGGCCATTTTATTCACACTCCTCAGTCCTGTTTAGATTTGCACACATTTTAAACCCATTTGAAACTACTCATGAGCTGAAAGCAAACACGAAGCGCACATAACCAAGCAGCACTTATGGAGTGAACATATGCAAAGGGCCTCATTTCTATAAGCGTTTCCTCTTGGCAAGACTCAGGTGTGGGGGAACTTATCACTACTCAAAGCTTGCAGAAAGGAACCATATGAAGCCACTTAAGAATTTATCAGCGCACTTGAAATTTTGTCTCTCACGTTCTCACATTAGGTCTCCACAACAACACAAGCTCATCAGTGTGATTCTGGAAAAAGCAAAGTGCAAAAACTAGCATGTGTTTCCACTCTTTGCGTAATGACAGCGATTTCCCCCGCATACTAATAGTTGCACTGCTCCAACCTGTGGAGTGTGTGTTAAACATTTGCTTTATGATCTCATCCTTTCTTCTACAGACAAGAAGTGCTGGTGGGATTTGACAGGATGATTCCACCCTTTTTCTCTACACATCTCAAGGTTATTATTTTTTTTTTTTCTCATTTTTAGGTTATTGACTTTCTAAACGGTGACATAACCGGGAGTTAAGAAGCAGCGCTTAGCCTTCAAAACAATATATTCTTACATACCAAGAAAAAAAATGTGATGAAGAAGACACAAATCACAAAAGTACGAAAGGATCTAAAGTACACAAGTCATTTCTTAAGCATACTTAAATATAATTCATATACATAACATTTTCTTAAAACAACATGTTTCCCATTAGAAAGTTGTATTTGATGGTTTGTTTTAAGGATAAACTTCTCAAACTTGTGCAAGATTTATGCTTAAAGGATAGTTCTGTCATCATTTACCCACCTTTAAGTTGTTCCAAACCTTTTTTATGTTCTGCTGTTGAACTTAAAAGAAGATATTTTAGGAATGTGAGTAACCAAACAGTTGCTGGTAGCCACTGACTTCCACAGTATGGGAAAAAAAAGTCAGCGGAGACCAGAAATTGTTTGGTTACCCACATTCTTCTAAATGTCTTCTCTTGTGTTCAGCAGAAGAAATTCATGCAGGTTTGGAACAACTTGGTGGTGAGTGAATGATGACAGAACTGACATTTTTTTGGGTAAACTATTCCATTAACAGTATAAAAACAAAGAAATGTTAACATTTCTAATGGGTTTAAAAAAATACTTCAACTAATTCAACATATATTTCTGCTAAGTTTGCAACAATGTTTAGCGTTCAAAACGATCGCTACGAGACACTGGCAGAGTGAAACAGGCTTGAGAGAGTTGTGAGTGTTGCCAGATCCAGTTATTATAAGTGTCTATTACAAACTTGTCTTTTCCACTTAAATTGACACACTAACAAAAAGTTAATATAGTGGAATGTTGCCATTTAGGGTTAGCTGTATTTTTGTCTTGTCTTATTTAAAAAAAAAAAGTTATGAACTCATTCTTCTAAATGTCTTCTCTAGTGCTCAGCAGAAGAAATTAATGCAGATTTGGAACAACTTGGTGGTGAGTGAATGATGACAGAACTGACATTTTTTGGGTAAACAAACTATTCCATTAACAGTATAAAAAAAAGAAATGTAAAAATTGCTAATGGGTTTAAAAAATACTTCAACTAATTCATCATATATTTCTGCATAACTAAGTTTGCAACAATGTTTAGTGTTCAAAATGATCGCTACGAGACACTGGCAGAGTGAAACAGGCTTGAGAGAGTTGTGGGTGTTGCCAGATCCAGTTATTATAAGTGTCTATTATAAACTTAATAAATTAAGAAATGTAAAAATAGCTAATGGGTTTAGAAAAATACTTCAAATAATTCAACATATATTCTTGAAAATGTATTTTGTTTATGGCTGTAGCCAGCTATGAGGTCAGCGGTTCGTAACTCCTTATATGAGTGTCTGCATATAAGTTTGCAACAAGTTCCACCATGTTGCCAGATCCAGTTATAATAAGTGTTTTTGGACTTGTCTTTTTCACTTAAATTGACATTGCCATTTAGGGTGAGAAATATCTTTATCTGAAGATATGAACTTATTTCAGGTTTATTTTTATTTATTTTTTCATTTTTTAAATTTGTTTTCATAGCAATATCTGGCAACACTGCATCACCAGAACTTAAAGAAGTTTACTTTCCAAATAAAAATGTCCTGAAAATGTACTCACCCTCATGTCATCCAATATGTTCATGTCTTCCTTTATCATTCGAAAAGAAATTAAGGGTTTTTGAGGGAAGAATTCAAGGATTTTTCTCAATATAGTGGACTTATATAGTTCACAATGGTTTGAACTACCAAATTGAAGTTTCAATGCAGCTTCAAAATGCTCTACACTATCCCAGCCATGGAATAAAGGTCTTATATAGAGAAACGATTTGTCATTTTCTTAAAAAAAAAAAAAAAAACTATACGTTTTAACCCCAAATGCATTGCGTAATCACATCGGAAAGGTCACATATGGGTAGTTCTTCGTCTGTGTACAGTACTTTGGTTCAAAATGGTGGGGTAAGGTGAAAAATCAAATTTCGTTGTTTTACCTTTTTTTTTAAAGGATGTTTGACTTTCTTTGTATGTTCGCTTTGTAAACACTGTGACAATACTTCTGCCTACATCCCGCGTGCAAAATTACATAACAAATTTGTATTTTTCTTAGAAAATGATTTATTGTTTAGCTAGATAAGACCCTTATTTCTCGGCTGGGATCGTGTAGAGCCTTTTAAAGCTAAATGGAAACTGCAATTTAGACCTTAGAAACCATTGTAGTCCACTACAAGGAGAAAAATGTTTTCCTCAAAAATTGAATTTCTTTGTAAGTGAAGAAAAAAAGATGTGAACATCTTGGATGACTTTAACATTCGCACACATATCTGTACAAGTACAAGTAGGTTACAGAATGAAATTAAAACCAGTCATAAGTGTACATTTTTCAAAATTGAGATTTATACATTGTCTAAAAGTTGAATAAATAAGCTTTCCATTGATGCATGGTCTGTTAGGATAGTCAGTATTTGACTGAGATACAACTATTTGAAAATCTGGATTCTGAGGGTGCAAAAAATACAAATATTGAGAAAATTGCCTTTAAAATGTTCCAAATGAAGCTCTTAGCAATGCATATTAACAATCAAAAATTAAGTTTTGATATTTTTACGGTAGGAAATTTACAAAATATCTTTATGGAACATGATCTTTACTTAATATCCTAATAATTTTTGGCATAAAAGAAAAATCAACAATTTTGACCCATACAATGCATTTTTGGCTATTGCTACAAATATACCCCAGTGACTTAAGACTTTTGTGGTCCAGGGTCACAAATATGCAAACACTGGCTATGTTAAATTTTCATTAGGAGCACTACAAAGTTATCATCTATATATCAATGATGAAAACTATAACAGTAATATGTAATGTTGCATGAATAATAAACAACTGACAAAATTAAAGTATTAACAATTTTTGATGCAATCCAAAGCAGAGTCCTTCTCATATTAAAGTGTTTAGTGTATATAATGAGTTGTATTTGTAGGGGTTATTATAGAACAATTCTTGCACAATCGCACCCCAGACCTCTCTAATTTTAAACCCTGATCTTGTTATAAGGACACTGACAATGTTTGTAGACGTGTTATAGAAGAAGGCTGTTATTGTCATACCCTTTGCAGCTTTCTGTGTTTTTACCATTTTTATTGTGAATACAGTGAAACATGAGAGGAGAGGAGGGAAATGGGTTTGGACTCGGGTTGCTCGCAAAAAGTGTCATCCAAGCGCTCAAGATCTGGCTAGTACATGTCATACCTACACCATCTGGATGCAAAAAAATCTATAAAACTGCATTCAACTGGCTATTCAACACAATTACGTAATGCTATAATAGCAGATGTTTTATTAGTTTCTGATTTTGCGGAGGCTCCTGAAAGTGTGAAATGAACTTTCCCGGTCTGCTTTGATGTATTTGAAGACTAGTCAATTGACTAATTTAACTTCAGATTTCAAATCGCTTACCTTTGGGGTCCTGCGCCAGCCAAACAACTGGTATTGAGATGAATAGCAATGTAATCCAAGAGCTTTCTCCAGGTATTTTCCTTGGTGCAGCTACATGTAAACCTGTTAAAAACAAACAAACAAAAGCGATTCAGATCTAAAAAAATATGATGAACCCAAATGCACTTTCACTGCACTCTTCTGTGAATTCTTACATAACAGAAACGTCTTTAACAATGGTTTGGTTTTCCTTCAAGTCTGAATGTAGGAGTACGGTTTTGCACTTTTCTCAATGCGTTTCCTTGTTTTTACAGGGGAATGTTACTGTAGGTAACATGACATAATGGCTTATACAGTTAAATTGTGGTCGTTTCTGAGGAGTGAACCACAAACTCATTTGACTCTGGTGTTGAAACTGCATTTTTCCCTGCTGTGTTGAAACGCGCAGACGGATTGACCAACTGAGCTCCACAAATCATGTGGATTTTGACTCTAGCACGTCTCTGAGCAATTACTGGATAGATCTGCTTGAGAGCTTATAGATAGTTTGGCCATCATTCCCAAAGCTCCATTATGCAATAAGGGGAGAGGTACGCTCCTGAACTTTGATACATTGACTTGTTTCTTGCCAAGCTACAGTGGTTGGATGTGTCATGACAAAAACAAGGGTTGAAACAAACTGTCTCATTATTTCCTGTGGCGCACGTACATGTCCGTGCTCTTATTTAAGGTCAACTCGTCGCTGGACTTTGACCGTTTGTCCTCACATCTCAACACATGGGTACGCTTCTGCACATAAATGCTTTATATATGGTTCTTTCTTTCTTTCTTTCATTTTTATTTTTATCTAATATGCTGATTTGCTATTATTTGAATGATTTCTAAAGGATCATGTGACACTGAAGACTGCAGTAATGATGCTGAAAAATTCAGCATTGCTTCAAAGGAATAAATTATGTATAAAAACATACATAAAAACAGAAAACAGTTTTTTAAATTGTAAATTGTAAATACAATTTTTTCCATATTTTTACTAAATAAATGTGACCCTGGACTACAAAACCAGTCATAAGTAGCACGGGTATATTTTCAGCAATAGCCAAAAATACACTGTGTGGGTCAAAATGATCAATTTTTCTTTTATGCCAAAAATCATTAGGATAATAAGTAAAGTTCATGTTCCATGAATATATTTAGTAAATTTTGTACCATAAATATATCAAAACTTAATTTTTGATTAGATTCAAAATATTGTCCTATCCTTACATTAATTAAAAGCTTTCAGATATGTATAAATCGACATTTTGTGTAATTATATATATATATATATATATATATATATTTACACCTGTATACAATTTAGATTATAAATAAATATAAATTTTTAGATATAAATCTAAAATATATTTCCTTAATATATACATGCATGTGTGTGTATTTATATATACATAGTAAATATACACAGTACACAGACATATAGTATGTAAACAAACTTTTATTTTGGATGAGATTAATCATTTGACAGCCCTAATTTTGACCCTTATGACTGGTTTTGTGGTCCAGGGTCACATTTATTTAATAAAAATATGAAAAAAATATATAAAATATAATTACAATTAAAAGAAAAAAATGGTTTTCTGTTGTAGTACGTTTTAATATGTAATGTATTCCTTTGAATGAATGAATGAATGAATGAATGAATGAATGAATATGCAAAATGTAACCAAACTTTTAACTTGTAGTGTGTTTTTCAGAAAATAAAATGATAATTCATTCATTAAAAAAAGCACACACACATTACAAATTCAAAATGTCTCCTACATGTACAAACAGTCCTTGCAGTGACCAGCTTTAGAACACTTCAGTATTATTTAAGTATAAAAATAACAATTATAATAATAATAATGAAGAAAAGTTACTGGAATAGCTGAGCTAGAGTGGGAGGGACGCACTGTTTTGCTCTGAACGTTTCCTATTTCCTTCAGCGCTCTTGATTAGCCTCCCATGCTAATGGAGAATTTCCTGTGTTAAGAAAACGCCACTCAAACAAACCGAGACAGGGCAATACTAAATTACACACAAACAGGCTAGTCACGACATGCAGCCTTGAAATATCAAAACGAGAGAGATTCAAGATTTCAAGCAGACATTCTTTTGGACATATGGAAACATTGGCTTTAATAATTTCAGCTATTGAAGGAAAACGTTTTAATGTTTGACATGGATTAACATACATTATTTTTCTTGGTACTATATCCGACTGATTTTGAGAAGAGCAGCGCATGGAAATATTAGTAAAGGTTTAATGCAAACAAACGCTTCAAAATCACCTGCCGCCGGGTCTCTTTTGATTTGAACTCGAGATGTAATTCTCCAGATTATATAATATTTTCTGTTCTGTTTGCTTTGTAATATGCGGCTCGCTGGTTTCGAGCAATCACCTGACCGACATACTTTTGTGAAATCTGACACCATTTCTATTACATTTGATCACAGTATGTTGGTTTTCCTAGTAAATTCCCAGAGAGGCTAAATGCCAGTCATGCCCAAGAGGCCAATCTGAGTTTAGACTGATAGCTGCAATATGATTTGCCATGTCCTTTTTTTAACTTCTGTCCCTTCATTTTGGCCCATTTGCAAGTACTCCACAGTACTTTTTTCTCAGATGTCCTCTCTTGACCAATACCACATGCCACACATTCAAGTTAAGCAATCTTGCTAAATTGGATTTGAACTTCCCTTTCATCCTTAATTCCACTTTTCTCACTCTGCTTTTCCCCCTCAAGGAACGGGATCACGTCGCTGTTCCGCAAAGAGGGCCGTCTTTAATTTGATCCCGACGTGCGCAGACGTTTCCATGGTAGTTAATGAAACAATCCCGAAACAAATTGGTGGCGGGTGTATGATAAACAGACAGACTAAGGCATTCTGACTGTGCTCATAACTTACGGCCAAGCTTGATAGCATCTTGCTAATTCAAGGAGGCCTGCTCTCTGTAAACGGCATTTCCACCCTTTGAAGGACAGAGTTGCAGTCTTGTAAACTTCTTACAGTCCGGCTAGGCTCTTCTAAGGCAATGCTGAGGGAGACTGGAGGCGGACAGATGTGGGAAGGGTCAAGGAAACGGAGGAAAACTAATTTACGAGGCATCGGGACTGTGCGGACACTGAGGAGATTATAGCTTGGAGTTTGCCTGCAGTGATAAAGAGCTTTTCCTGAGTCATTACTGGGACGATGTGAATGTTCTAGAAGGGCGGTTCTCAAGTGCTCAGGCTTCTCGACTAATAATCAAGGCCCTTCTTGCTGGTGTTTTAGTGTTGAATTACAATAAAAATAGGCTTTCGTGGGAGCACCGTGATCAAGCGCACCTCTTGAGGTTCCTTACATGACCACAAGAATGTGGACACCTGGACACCACACTGAAAATCACTTGCTCAACTTTTCATTTCTAAAGCACTGGTATAAATACTTCACTTTAATGTTTGTTCATTGGCATTAAAGTGTTAGTTCACTTAAAAACGTCATTCTGTCATCCTTTGCTCACCCTTGTGTTGTTTCAAAACCCATAAGGCTTTCATGCACCTTCGAAAGATAATTGAAGATATTTTTAATGAAACCTGAGAGATTTCTGTCCCAACATTGGAATTCCAGTCCACCAACTCTTTCTTGCTTCAAAAGTAATCCAAATAAATTGAGTGCTTTAATCCAAGTCTTCAGAAGAGACGCAGTTTAAATGATAAATAGATTTCATTTAGGCGCATATTCACATGTAAATACTGATCAACACACACATGCATAGAGCACATAAAATATGGTCAACAGTGCAAAAACAAACCTAAAAATGAAAACATGATTTTTTTTTGAAGGAGGGATGGAAATCTTTCAGGTTTCATTAAAAATAATGGTATTATTATTTGTATTTTCAAAGATCGAATCCGTTTGAAACAAGTGCACAAGTACATTGGCAGCTTAACACTTTTAAAAATAAAGGTTCCAAAAGTGAGTTTTCACAGTGATGAGCCATGTTGAAAGAACCATTTTGGGTTCTTTTAAAGAATCTTTTGTTGAATGGAAAGTTTCCATAGATGTTAAAGGTGTCATGAGCTGAGAAATCTAAATTTTCTTTTAAGAGGTCATTGTACTATAAAAACTAGAGATGCACCAACTGCAATTTTCTTGGCTGATTCTGTGTGACCTGCCGATTTTCTTTCTATATACAACAAAAATCTATACTTTTTTCAATGCAAAAATTATTAAACATTACAATTCCCCCAATCTGGACTAAGTTACAGATGTTCTCTCACTTAAACACCTCTAAAAAAAATAGAGTGCTCTGTGACTGGAAAATGGTATAGATAACAATTAACTGAAAAGGAGTTGCTGTATAATAAAACAGATGTCATTTCCCACTATGTTTAAAAATGGTAATTTTTTTCTCTAACCTTATTAAATGTGTCATCTTTAACATCAAATTTGTACATTGTTTCAATTAATTTAGTTACAATTATAAGAAACTGTAATGAAATTAAATCAGTAACAACAAACTCCATCTGCATCTGAAGTTGCATTAGATGTATTTGTTTGATGAAGTTGAGTTGCCAGAAATGCATTTACACAGCAAAAATGCAAAAGCATAAATAACTTTATAAGATTAATGTTTGAAATACTTTTTGAACATACAAATAATACATGTTGGAAAAAAATGCAATGGTAGTTTTAAATATGAAACAAAACCACTAGTAGGTGGCGGCAAATGACTGATTGAATGAGTGAGTCATTTAGTCCTTCATTCAACAGATTCGTTCAAATGGCTGATTCATTCATATAAGAGGCAACGTGTCTTTATGAATGGGTTACTGAATCATTGACTCATTTAATTTGTTTGAAAATGTGGATTCATTCAGTAACGAAACACCGCTTTTCAGTTCTGCTGTGGCTTTGACAGGAACTATTTTCATCAATGAAGTTTACCTCATCTGGCACAACATAAACACATTCTTAGTCGTGACGTCAAATTGACCGGCTCGGTCAATCGATGCATCTCTGATAAAAACATCCTGTACGTTTCAGAACTCAAAACTTTCTTGTTAGTCCAAGAACAGCTTATATTGAAGCCAATCTACCAAAACAACAGGTTGTGGAATGTGACACTTTATGATGTAATAGTGTAGATAAGCACCGCCTCCACAGAAGATGATCAACGCGTGCTTCTACATGTATTGCAAATAACGAGAGAGGCAAACACAGGTCTATGCAGAAACCAAACGGTAAAGAAGGCTCCAAAGACAACAAGACGGAAGGTTCGGAAAAACAGTCTTTTCATTGCCTTCCTTCTGGTGCCAATATTAGAAAAGTGGATGATTTTTTTTACATTTCCAGACTGCATAAGTAAGAACTCTGTCCTTTATCTATCTTATTATACCATAAATTTAGAGCTGCACGATAAATCAAAGTAAAATCGCAATCACGATTAATCAAAGGCTGTGATTGTCATACATATCTTTCAGTGAAGCACTGTTCTGTGGGCAGCAGTAAATATTCATCTGAAGGCCAGAGGGTGCTCCCATTCTTGCACAGAAACTCCAAATACGCCCGAAGAAGAAACCCAGGAAATGACTTCTTTGCTATCGCGGCAGCTGAATAAACAATATTTAACTGCTTTCATTGATTCAACGTGATTAATAAACACACGACTACAACAATATATGGTTTATCTGAGTTATTATTATTATTATAATTTTGCTTATAATTCAATATATAATAATGGAATGTCTTTATCACCACTTAGAATACAATGTGTATCTTATTCTGTGTAAAAAGCTACATCATCTCACAGAAGGATTTCTTTCAAACATTTGACTGCATTATGAAGTTTGGAGTAAAAACATGTTATTAAATGTGGTATTTTTACGTGCTTTTCAGATGTAGCATCATTTCTACACAGAGCCGTAGCTCACTGAGAATTTCATAATCGATTTCATAATCGTCCGATTAAATGGTCTGCAATAATGAATGTGATTAAGCGTGAACTATGGCTCTGCGTAGTACATGCTGCTACATCTGAAAGCAGGTGCTGGAGATTTACTACTGATTATGCAACCAGCTTTACTGACAAAATGCGCAGTGACAATCGCCTTTGATTAATCGTGAAGCCCTTTGCTGATTCAATTTACAAACATAGCACAATTTGGCGTGGAATTTTGAGAAAGATTGAAATTAAAAGCTGACAATGTGCCAACTTTATTGGATCTGACCGTAATGTCGCAACACACAAATGTGTGTAACTGTTTTTATACCATGGCCACTATTGCTTCGTCTGTTATTACAGATTGTTTGATATGTACTGAGTATTTATGAATTTTTAACCTAAGTCACAGCAGCGTCTGTCTATGAATGATGTAGGATTTCAAACGTACATACTGTTAGGCAATCATAGCAGCCGTTCACTTCAGAGTCTACAATCCAGCCATGCCTATTCAAACAGAGAGTTCTGATGAGGGCAGGCAAAACAAGACAGAAAATAGCCTTTTACTTCTAAACTATGATGTTTTTTGATGTAAAAAAATAATAAAAAAAAAAGTTCATGACCCCTTAAAGGTTCTTCATGGAATTATTAATGCGATAACCTTTATCTTTAAGAGACTGCACTAAATGTAGGAACACTCTTGGGATTTGATCTTAGACCAAGAGTTTTATTGAGCCAATATTTGTTCTCTTTCATTGTGTTTATTGCTTTGACAAAAAAAAAAAAAAAAACTTGGATGCAGTGGTGAAATTCCTACCTTTAGAGTTTTTCATCCATGTAATGATTGTAATCTACATAATTTCACTGATGTTTTCATAATCAGATACAACACTACATGATCAAAGAACATCAATGAGGTCAGGCACTGATGTTAAGTGATGGCTTGCTGTTCAAATAAATACCAAAGATGTTCAATAAGGGTTCCGGTCTGGGTTTTGTGCAGATGAGTCAAGTTCTTCCGTGAGCAAACCATTTGTTGGTGTGTTAATATTACGCACTGGTTAGTTATCCAAAATGGATAGCTAAACGTGGGTGTTCACATACTTTTGATCATGTGGTGTTGTATCTGATGGTGAAAACTTCAATGGAAACATATAGATTACAATCATTAAATTGATAGAAGTTCACCACTGCATCCAACTTTGGTTGTCAAAGTGATAAACACAATGTACGAGAACAAATATTGGCTCAGTAAAATTGTTACAATTACCATGACCAGTAAAACTGAAGGAATCTGACTGCTTTGCCAAAAGATTATCAGACGATTGCACCAAATACATTCTGGTTTCCAACGATCACTGTGTTTATCAGTCATTGGCTCTAAAAATCCAAACACAATCCAACTAATGGCTAGACTATTTTGGTCACTGTTATACAATCAAGAACAACTTGTGTCAGTCAGTAGTGTATCCAAAAATTCAATTTAGCCAACTTGATCAAAGGCACATTTGATCAATGGACAAAGACTAACCATGTTAAAATGTAATTGTGCCAATATCCTCCGTCAGGAGCCGTATCTATTGACTGTTACTTGACAAGCCAAGCATGCCGCTTCTAAAAGTTTATTTGGGCATGAAAGCAGCGAGGTGAACTTTTTTAAGGGCCACTGGCCGTCAACACCTCAAGCTGTGCCAGTCTTCACCCCAGCCCTCTGGTCTACTACTACAGCCAGCTATGGCACGTTCTCACGCACAGACTAATGACCACCTGCCAAGTCTGTCAGCTCCAACACTTACTGCTGCGGTTCCCACTGACAACCCTAAAACATACACACACTGAACAAGAAAATACTTAGATGCATGAGAACACAATTATAAATATGTGCTGTTCCTACAAATGGAAAAATGCCTTTTATATGCATTCGCGAAGGATATCCCCTTAAATGCTCCCATTTGAAAAATACTGCCCCTCCTCAGGGCTTTTCACTTCACGGTTTCCTTCAAAGGGAGTGTCTACCGTCCTGCAAAAAAGGGCAGAACGAGTGCTGACAGAAGCTTTCCAATTTACATATAGTGCCCACAGTGCAGGGGACATCTGTACAAGTTCACTCCACTTGATGAATTACATCATTTGGAATGTTGGAACATCAAACACTGATGGTTCTGCAGATCAGTGAATGAGAATATAGTGAACACAGGTTCATTATATGAAAAAATATATATATTTAAAACATTTTTTGCGTTCTCTCGCAAAACTTTGGCGTTCTCTCACAAACCAAGTTGAGTTTGGACTTTGAACACTTCATTCATGGTTCATACAGCTCCATATGTTCACAATAGAGCAGTTCATAGAGTTTTATTTCGAACTTGGACTCAAGTATAAAGACATACAGTCAGTGCTTTTTCTCCCTCATAGAAAACTGTTAGAGAAAACGTTTAAGATGGGCTAATAGAAAGAATCAGAATCAGAAAGAGCTTTATTGCCAAGTATGCTTGCGCATACAAGGAAATTGTTTTTGTGTCATTAGCTACCAGTACACAGAGACAACAACAACACAGAGACAAATAGGATGAGAATAAAAAATGCACATATGTAAAAATAAATAGACAAAAACAGATAGTAAAATAAATTGAGAAATAAATAAGTGGTACGTACAGTTGTGCTAAATGATAGAATGGAAAGAGATGCAGGGATGTATTAGGATGGAGGTGTAACAATTGAATATGCGGTTATTGCACATATTTTTATTGCACAATGGGATGAACATCTTCAGCTTTATTGACGAAGATGGTAATATAAAAAGACCAAGTCTATTACACAGTTTATTAATAAAGTATATTACGCACAGTGGAGCCCAGAATATTAAATGAGTTTCATGTGTTTTCCCATGAAGAAAAACTCTTACTAAACTCTTAATGTGGCTTAATGGATTACTACATTGCTCGCCTGTACAGTATGTTTTTAATAAAATATTAAATTAGTTAAAAAAGTAATTTAATATTACTTTCTTTTTTTTCCAGTCTTCTTATATTAAAGTTTTGAAGAGAGTGCAAAATAAATTGAATTTTTTTTTTTTTATTCCCACCCAAAAAATTTTCCACTACCTATGTCCCTTAGGGTGCGCCGTAGAATACAATGACAGAATACTTAACATTTTGTAGATTTATCTATTTAGATTTTTTTTTTTTAATCTGATTTGGTCAAATTATATTAAAAGGTGTGGAAATATTATTTAATTAATTTATTCCTTTTTATATTATTATTTCCATCTCTGTCATTTCCTTTATAGAATTAACCAATCCAGAAATCTATCAAGTAATACTGGGGGACTTGATTTGTCCAACGAGCATTGACAGGATCTTTTTTTTTTTTTTTTAAATGGTAAGACTGTACAATAAGGTTCATTAGTTAACATTTGTTAACTACATTAGTTAACTTGAATTAAGAATGGACAATCCTTCATCATTTAATAATACTACTTAACGTTAATTTTTGGCATTTACAAATGCATTATTAAAATCACAAGTTGTGTTTGTTAACATTAGTTAATGTACTGTGAACTAACAAGAACTAACAATGTAAGACTTTTTATTAACTAACATTAATAAAGATTATTAAAGTGTAATAATGTATTGTTCATTGTTCATTCATGTTAGTTAATACATTCATTAAAAATGTTTTTTGTTCGTTTGTTAACATTAGTTCATTTTATATTATTTAAAATAATATTACTTGATTCCTTTTTATTCAATTTCTGTCATTACCTTCACACAACAAAATGTTTTCCTAAAAATCCAATTTCACGAACATCAATCATTTCATGAACATTTATTTATGTAGGTGTTTTTGTATTATTTTATTTTTTCCTATTTTTAATAACAAAGGTAAATAAAACTTGTGAACAGAATACTTTTATAATACTATACTATTGTAATTATTTGTGTGTGTGTGTGTGTGTGTGTGTGTGTACGTGCTAAAAAAGTGATTTTAAATAAAGCTGAAATATATAAAAGTGTGAAACTATTATTTAGTTCATTATTACTTTATTCCAAAATTTTATTTTACATAATTTGCATTTCTGTGATTTCCATCCCGTATTTTTATATACATACAAACCAGCTAAAAGCCATCTTGGTCAAAAATGAGATAATGATACTGAGTGAATACTTAGAAACGTATACATCAGAGCCTAATAAAAATCATTTTTTAAAGAAAGATGTCGGATGGATTTAGAAGCTTTTGCATCTGAACTCTGCATGCATATATATATATATATATATATATATATATGTCACTAACATTTAAACAATTGCATAAATTAGCACATTAAACATTTGCACATTAAACAATTGCATAAATTAGCAAAAATTAACAAAAGTTCCCAGTAGACAAACTCTTACTTGATGGATTATTAAAAAAAAAAAAAAAAAAAAAAAAGAGTAAGCTTTGATATCATGGTCATGTCAAGCTTAAAAAAAAATCCAGACCCTTGACTTTTAATGTTTATTTTCGGTATATATGCTTGTAACCATGTTTTTTTATGACCTTCGAACAGAGCATAACCACTTCCTACAATTTGAAATATAACTTAAGAGAAAAAGAGGTGAGAGAGAGAGAGAGAGAGAGAGAGAGAGAGCACCTGTGCATTGTCATCAATCAAAATAAGAGACTGTAGAAGAGCTTTTATTGCTCAATCCAATTAAGTCCTTAACAAGTTCAGATGAGCTTCTCGCTAATGAGTCACTCCACTTCCACAGCACATTCATCACCCCATCTGCTAATGGACTCAGAGCCAGCAATGACCACTCAAAACCACATGCCCCACGTCACATTGCTTTTCTCACACAATATTGACAATGCATAATGAATTCTTTTTCTTTTTTTTTCTTTTTTTTTTGTGTGTGTTCTAGTTTCAGTTTATTATAAACTCTATAGAGGGTTTGCACTTAAGTCAAGGTTTGCACAAATGCACATCCATATTGGAAAAATTCAAATGTAAACAACAGCATGGATTGCATGGTTAATATACTACTGAATATGTTGTTCTGCTAATTTATGCCGTCTAAACCACAGATAAAAAATGTGTGAAAGCTGCTAAATCATATAGAGAAGAACTTAGCAAACAGGAAGGGTGCAATAATTGGACAAACTAAAGTGAATAGGTGGTAAAGATACATACAAACAATATTAATTAAAATATTAGCCTAGTATTTAACCTACCTTATGGGAAATTATAAGAACAAACACAAATGTTTGGCCAACCACAAAAATGTTTTTCCTGGTCCAACCAATTAGTACAGCCCAAAACATGACAATAATTGATCATTTTCAGCAGCAATAATCAAAAAAATATGCAAGTTTCCTTCAGTTCCGTGGCTATTAATGTAGTCTTAAAAATAGTTCACCCAAAAACGATTCTTTCTAATAAACTGGTTTTCTTTACACTCTTCAAAATATATTCTTTTGTGTTCAGAAGGAAGAAATTCATCCAGGTTTGGAACAACTTGAGGGTGAGCAAATGATAGCATTTTAATTTTTGGGTGAACTATCCCTTTTAATGTCAGTGCACATGCTTTCACATATTTAAACAAAACTGTCTTGAGGTAAAATCTTTGTAACGAGGACAAACATTTCTGAGCACAATGATTTAATTTCATCATCAACCATAATGCAAACAGACTGAATTTAACTGAGAATAATTTTCCGTCTCATGACTGCAGCTATGAATAATATATCTGAGCGCTAAACAAAGGCTTCAGTCGAAGTCTAAGCTAACATGAAGCACTTGATCTTCTGAGGACATCAGTGTTTACCTGTTTATATGTAGCCTCTGCCCAAACTCATTTAGAATGGCATGAAGCTTGCGGGTTAGTGATCGTTCTGAAATCTAATAAAATACTTAAGTCACATCAGGGTTTATAGAAGAATTCCTCTGAAGGTAATGAGCACCGACAAACTTTCATAGGGTTCAGATGGGCAAACAATACACTTCAGGTCATCTGAATTTAGTCAGGTGTTGACCTTTAGGTACATTAAATCACTTTGATATTTTGAAATACTTTTATGTCAATAAAATCTTTCAGAAAATGTATTAGATTGTCAATCACACAATTTCACCAAGTGCTTCATTGCTTAAATGTCCCAAGAGAACAACAAAAGCAATAAAACCTCATGTAACTGAGAAGAGAATAATGCTGCCAAGTCTTTATGGGGAAAAAGAGGAAATACAGTTTGTTTTTATCCGTGTTCATCTATATTCAGCATTGTGTGACCGGAAGTAATTGTGAGCCTTGTTTTCAATATTAGACTGTGCTCTGCCAATTTCTTTGACAAAAGTTAATGTAGCGTGATTCAGTTAAGACACAGATGAACACATTTTTCAGAATCACTTCCAGGATTGCTGTTATGGATCGATGTTCTATGTTCAAGGATCAAATATAATGTGAATATTCACTTATTCTGTCTACATGTGTGATGCAACCACTTTCCAGGGACAAGCAGTTTGTCGGGCTACAACAAAACACTAGTCAGTGGTCGACAGTTAATGTTTAAAAAACAGCTATGCAGGGCCAATTAGATTTCTGGCAATGAGATTTCACTTTGGACCCGGCAGTCGCACCCACTTAGGAAAAAGTCTCAGATTTATATGGAACATGTAGCTTTAAATGTCATTTTATAGCCTCACACCTAGTTAAGACAACAGTGTTAGTCAGCACTACCCTTGTAAAAATGGAGTGTGCTTACTTCTATTGAACGTGCATTTCTAGTGTACTTCAGATCTTCAAATAAAAATGTACTATAACATTAAAGGCCGATTAAGCATTCTTAAAGAGTAATTATAAAATCTAGGATCTAGGTCAAATACCAGAAGTGGCACATTTCACGGAGAGAATCCATGAAACGCATTATTAGACAGTTTTCCAAGGCTGAATGATATTTTAAACCCATTCAAACATCATAATAAAGAATAATGCTACTGTGATTTTCACAAACGCCACGTTTCAATTAAATATATGCGTTTTAATTATTTACATGTGTGTTACATGTGTGCGTCTCAGAGCAGCTCCGTTCACAGTAAATGCTGCTCCACACAAACAGCTATGATTTACATGTGCGGAGCGTCTCAAACTCCATCTCTGCATAGTTTATTATAACGTTCATCTGGGAATGTAACGTGCGCATTTTCATCAGGTTTGTGAGGTAAATCATTTATAAAACTACGTAAATGCAGAATAATACCTCAGTATCTTTCTCATTATGCTCACTGTTCCTCACAATTTCAAAACAAAAGGTCAAAACCTCACTCTGTTTACCCGTTGTGATGTCCACATATTCCAAGAAATCACAGTGGCTGTAGCATTTTTGTCATACAGAAATTGCCAAATATTAAAGATTAAGGCGACATTTGAATTAATGTTGTTTATTTGTTTTAGTTGTTTATAAAAAAGCATTAGATCGCGCAGTAAAGTGTAAAAACAATCGTCATAGTAATCGTATGTAGTATAATTGTTTAATACTACATTATGTATTTTATCAGTTTTGTTCGATAAAACCATATGACACTTTATTTGAACTAATTTGAATGCCTTGTATGTATTTTAAGTCATTTTAAATGCTACTGTTCACCTAGTATAAAATAAAATAAAAATGTAAATATAAAAATATATTATAATGATCAGATCACTCGATTAATCACCAGAATAATCGACCGATTACTGAAGTAACTGTTAGCCCTAATTAAATCACATATGAAGATGGATTTACAGTTTCATGCAAAAGCTTGGGAACCCCTTGCAGAATCTGTGAAAAATTTGAGCAAAATAAGAGAGATCATACAAAATACATGCTATTTTTTTTATTTAGTACTGTCCTGAGTAATTGATATTTTTACATGAAAGATGTTTGCATATAGTCCACAAGACAAAATAATAGCTGAAGTTATTAAAATAACCCCCTTGGTTCTTAAATACTGTGTGTGGTTACCTGGATGATCTAGGACTGTTTTTTTGTTTTGTTTTGTTTTGTTTTGTTTTGTGATGGTTATTCATTAGTCCCTTGTTAGTTCTGAACAGTTACACTGAGCACTGTTCTTTAGAAAAATCCTCCAGGTCCTGCAGATTCTTCAGTTGTCCAGCATCTTTTGCTTATTTGAACCGTTTCCAACAGTGACTGTATGATTTTAAGATCCATCTTTTTACACTGAGGACAATTGAGGGACTCAAACATAACTATTAAAAAAGATTCAAACATTCACTGATGCTCCAGATGGAAACACAATGCTTTAAGAGCTGGGGGGTGAACACTTTTGGAATTTAAAGATATAAAGGTATATTGTGCTTAATTTGTCTTCCGGCAAACATGCAAGGATCTTCTGTTGCTTCCGAAGGACAGTACTAAATGGGAGGAAAAAGATATTTCAACAAAATAAGAACAATTTGGACATCCTGTTCAAAAGTTTTCAGCCCCCAGCTCTTAATGTATCATGTTTCCTTCTGGAGCATCAGTGAATGTTTGAACCTTTTTTGAAAGGTTGTGTTTGAGTCCCTCAGTTGTCATCAGTGTGAAAAGATGGATCTTAAAAACATACAGTCTTTTGAAGGGGGTTATTTTAATAATTTCAGCTATTTTTGTGTCTTGTGAACTATATGTAAACATCTTTTATGTAAAATATCCAACTTGGGACAGTACTAAATAAAAAAAATAATAATAATAACATGCATTGTATATGATCTCCCGTATTTTGCTGAAATGTTTCACATTTTCACAGATTTTGCAAGTGGTTCCCAAACTTTTGCATGCCACTATAAGTCCTACTTAAGTGAGTCAAAAAACATAGCATTTAATATAAATAACTATACTACTATTCATTTAATTGCAGATAACATTCAGTTAAATGTCCAAAAACATTACATTCAGTTTGCACATCGTTGCATATCATTTCAATAAGTACTCTTCTCTACTACTTTTTCACAAGGGTTTGCAAGTGAGAGCGCACGCTAGCGTTTCGCGTGGTGTGAACAAAATAAGATAATGTCAGGCAGAAAGACAGAGAGGAGGAAAAGAGACAGAGGAGGGAAGGAAGTACTTGATGACAAAGACCTTGGCGACTACTCTGCCCAGATTTTCGCAGCTGAATGGCATGCCAGGCATTTGTCTTGATTGTTCTTCCTGGTTGTGGCCGGGTTGGCGTGAGTCGCAGGCCAGATAAGCATCTATTATTTTTAGTGCTGAACAACGGCCCCAAGGGAGCGGGTATCCTGTTCATATCGCGAAACACTGCCACAGAACACAGCAGAATGCGATCAGAAGATACTCCACAGCAGGTTAGGATGACAAACTTTGCAGATGTTCTTTAAAAAAATATTTTTTTTTTGAGATGGCAGCTATGGTGGACAAGTTACAAGCTACTTCTAATTAAAGCCAGACTCTGGAGGAATCCACAATAAGCAGACATGCACTATCAGCCATCAGTTTGACTAACTAATCTGAGCACAGCTTGATTGACAGAGCCTTAGATAGCCTTGTGAGTGAATTCTTGACATACAAAAACATTTCTGACTTCCTTTGAACATGTAACACCAGGACAATACAGAAGGAGATGGGTATGAACAGATATAGCTCAGTCTGAACAGGCCTGTCTGGTTGTGCCAGCTACTCTCAGGGTGAGATGGAGACCAAGAGATGGGTCATTAGACATGGAAACACTGGATAATTATCTATGAATCTCCTAAGAAATATATTACTTCTTTGCCAACATAAAAGTTCATTTTGATAAGAAGTGTTATGCTATTCTTGATGCTTATCATTTTTTTGTGTTAATTTATCAAACTGGAATATTTTTGGATTTACAGTATCAAGGCAAAAATATATTACTTAATTTTCTTTTGAAATTTAGGATTAAAATCTGAATGTTTAATCTTCTTACTGCTAATTTATCGCTCAATTGAATTAAACTGGCAGAGCGTTTGTGCTTCTAACAAGGGGAACACGCATATCGATAAATACACTGTAAGCAATAAATAAAATTGTATGTCATATATATCGCCTATATATTTAATTCATATATAGACTGTCATTCAAAAGTTTGGGATCAGTAAGAAAGTTCCTAAAAACAACATTTTTTTTTTTTTTTTTTATGTAAAATTTTCTATGTGAATATATTTCTGCAAAGCTGAATTTTAAGCATCATTACTTTTAAGTCTTTAGTGTCACATGATACTTCAGAAATCATTTTAATATTCTGATATATATCAATGTTGAAAACAGTTGTGCTGCTTAATAGTTGCTGAAACCTTTGCTATTTTTTGTCAGGATTCTTTAACAAATAAAAAGTTATAAAGAACAGTGTACACAATATAAACTACCATTTAAAGTATGTGGTCAGTATTTTTTATTCTTTCTTTTTTTGAAAAAATTAATAGTTTAAATTCAAGGAGGTTTTAAATGGATACAAAATGTGATAGAAAAGACTTATATTGTGAGAAAAGATTTCTATTTTGAATGAACACTCTTCGTTTTAACTTTTTATTCATTAAAGAATCCTGCAAAAAGAATCACAGGTTCCAATATACTTTATTTATTTATTTATTTATATATTTAGCAGCACAACTGTTTCCAACATTGGTAATAAAAGTAATAAATCAGCACATTAAAATGATTTCTGAAGCATTATGCGCTTTTTCTTTGTAAATACTTGGACATTAACTATTTTTTTTTTTATGGTTTTCATGTTGTTTACATTGGTTACCTTCACTTTAGACATTTTTATATCTTGTGTATATATTATTGCATTTATGTCTATTTGTGATGCATGACAGATGAGATAAAAAGTGCTTTATGTTTGCTGATTGTGTACTTGTTGGACAGAGAGGGGGTGTGTGTGTGTGAGGCACTCTTTACAACTCCACCCCTCGGGTGAAATGTGACTGCAACTACAGCATGCTGAATGCTCAACTCCAAAAGAGAGAGAGCGAGCGAGCGAGCGAGAGAGAGAGAGAGAGAGAGCAAGCATTATCAGAGAGGGAGTGAGTGTTTTACCACTGTTGACTGTCGGCAGTGTCACTGCTCCTTTGAGCTTCTGGCAGTAAAGGTACCTCCACTCGGACGCTCCACACACGCGGACTGAACCTCCTCCACTTCAGCTCAAACTCCACTTCAGCGGACTACTTCAACAGGACGGCTGCTTATCTGCCTTTTCTCTGGTGGTTTCAAGAGCTTTTCAGAAAGGTTCAAATGTTTTCACCCCAATCTCTCGCGGAGCAGTTTTAACTTTCCCTCCTACATCTGCAGTTCAGATGTGTGGAACATGACAGATACGCTTGCTTCAGACTCTACAGGACGCACAAGTTGCATGACTTTCAGGATGCCTGCAGGAGAGCTGAAACAGAATTGATGCTGTTGTTCAAGATTTGGAGATACGACGGTATAAAATGCAAGATTAAACAGCGTTGTCACCTCAGCACCTAACTATGTCTCTTTGCTGCTGTTTGTTTCTGAGATTCAGTTTGAGAAATTGCATGCCTTGATCTCTGAATACATGAAATATGAACCACACTAACAATGAGACATTGAGTGAAGGGTTGGGGTCCTCTGGGGTGTTCATCATGGTAACCATCGTCATTACCATTATCGTCATAGGTAACCTTCTGGTCATCATCGCCATCGCACGCACCTCTCAGCTGCAGACCACGACGAACATCTTCATCATGTCGCTGGCATGTGCTGACCTCATAATGGGGATGCTGGTGGTGCCACCGGGAGCTACAATTGTCGTAACAGGGAAATGGCAACTCAGTAAGACTTTGTGCGAGTTATGGACATCGGTTGATGTGTTATGCGTCACCGCCAGCATAGAGACCCTTTGCATCATCGCGGTGGATCGGTATATTGCAATCACGCGGCCTCTGCGGTATAAACAGCTACTCAATAAGTGCAGGGCTCGAATTATCATTTGCGTCATTTGGCTGGTCTCGGCTCTAACCTCCTTCGTCCCCATTATGAACCAGTACTATCGTGCGGAGGGTGATGATAAAGCAGAAAAATGTTACAAAGACCCCAAATGCTGCGATTTAGAATTAAACATCCAATTCGCCATCATTTCATCAGTGGTTTCATTTTACATCCCGCTGCTCATCATGATTTTCGTCTACGCACGTGTCTTTCTCATCGCCACACGGCAGGTACAGCTCATCGACAAGAACCGGTTGAGGTTTCAAAATGAGTGCATGGGAAATCAAGGCAACAACAACTTGCCATCGACGTGCAATAACATCGGAGGAACGACGGTGAAGCGGAAAAGTTCCCGAAGACGGCCGTCGAGATTAACCGTTGTCAAGGAGCACAAGGCCCTCAAAACGCTGGGCATCATCATGGGTGTCTTCACACTCTGCTGGCTGCCGTTCTTTGTGGCAAACATCATCAATGTCTTTAATCGAGAAGTGCTGGACAAGAATGTTTTCCGATTCTTAAACTGGTTAGGCTACATCAACTCCGGCCTCAATCCTATCATCTACTGTCGAAGCCCAGAGTTTCGTGCGGCCTTCAAGAACCTTCTTGGCTGTCCTTGGATTCCCTCTCTGAAAATGAACTTCCTTTACAAGGGGCTTCGGAATCGGTGTCCCTGCTTCCTAGGGTCTCCAGAGCCAGGAATGCCTGGATCGTTCCAGAAGACCCCCACATTGCAAGAGACACTGGCTGAGGAAGGGAGCAGCCAGAGCAGCTACAGGAGCGAGGAGCCATCGCCAGGACCGCCGCACTCCAACGGCAGCACCTTCTTCAGTGAATTCTCCGAAGCCGAGGCAGAGTGGTGAGTTTCCGCCTCTTCTTACTTTCGTTGACTAAGATTTATTTCAGTACTCACAATGCATGTGATCAATTTTCCCAGATTGTTTGCACTTCTTGATTACGTAAGGTCTGTATTGACGAACAATGAATCAGTGCCATGTCAGTAAGGTCAGCTTGCTCCAGATCACATGTCGGGTGAATTTCAAACCTGCTGTTATCACATGACCCAAAGTTGCGAATGAGCTTGTGCCGACTTTTCTCAGGGGAGATGAAGACCTGTGAGCAGTGCGTCAAGGTTGAGCCAGGCAGTGTTGAAGTTGTCTCGGATTACAGCGCGATTGGACGCATACAACGTTTCACGCAAAAATGAATGACTTGTTACGGTGGAATGTAAAACAGCCAGGTGAAGTTTGCGCAGGGGGGGGAAAAAACACAAGGCTTAAGCTCATAATTGCTTGTGTTTATAGCTGGGATACACAGAAACAAGCGGGTCAGTCAAACCTAATGCAGATGAAGCTTCCTCCGGGGAGCTACAACGCTTAATGTTCTTGAGGGAAACTGGCATGAGGAAGAATTTTTGTGCTTTGGTTGGAGCATTCTGGCATTATCTTTAAAAGAACATGTGTCAGAAGAAAGGTATGAGGAATGGAACAGGACACAAGCTTTGATATGAAAGAGAAACCATGTGCTCTCTTAAATGCTCAAGAGAACTGACCATCTTAAAAGCAGCAGATTTGCCCTTTTGTTTATTTACATTGGACCTTTAAATCAATGATGAGAGTTGAGCAAGTCTCTTTAACTGTACAAATACTTCAGAGAGAAAAATATGAAAAAAAGTAATTTAAGCAATTTCTTGTACATCATCATTTAATCACAGGTACATACTGTATTTAACTTTTATGTTTTGAGTTCACCTCAGTGAAAAGGAGCAAGAATCATACAGAATTCTCTAGAAATCATAAAAAAAACCACCATGTGAATTTCAACCAAAATGATAATTGTACTAACAGCGTCCACAGGGACGAACAAACACTCCAGTATTGTTTTGTTTAATCTGTTTGCACTAGTCTGTCAGATTTACAATGTAAATAGTGGATTTTTATTCAGATAACATGGTGGTTATTTTAATGACTCACTGCAAGAGGCCAATTGTAAAGTAGTTGTGTTTTGTGGTTTTTCAGTTGTTTAAACTGCTTCTGCAACACAGGAACTAAACACTTAAACTGCACAAGATATTTCCTAAAAAAGTTACAGTGCTCTACAATAAACATGTAGTAAACAAAAATAATAATAATAATAATAATAATAATAATAATAAAGAAATCAATATAGAATTTTAAATTGACTAAAAATGTACTGGATATTGCTTTTGCTCTGTTTATAGAGACTTTTCAGGAAAGGTTTTTCCTAGAAGGGGGGAAACACACTTGACTATCACAGTACAGGGTTTTACAGCAGCTGTTACAGGGGTCTGGGTGGGCAAGCCCTGGAGACATTTTCTAGCCACAATGAAGTGGAAACAATGCACACGCATACGCATTTCACATCCAAACACAGCAATGTACACCAGACACCACAGGAGAGACCTTTCTTTAATCTTGAGTTTTGAGGAAATAATAAAAAGAGCTTGTCAGCCGTCTCTCATTTAAAAAAGACCAAAAATTGGTAAAAGTTCACCTTTGTTAGTATAATACACTCTTGTTAGAAATAGTGCATTATTATTATTATTATTGTGCATTACAGATTTAAAAACTGCAGTTTTAACTGAAACAAAACAATCAATTAATTTGATTTCATGAGTGTAAAGCTCATTTTTCTTGAGTATATAAAGTTCCAGCTGTTGAATCCGCGGCAGACTTCATGTAAGGAGAAAAATGTTGCGGTGGAAAGCGAAAGGCAGAAACGGAGAGAAAGGAACAACTTCAATCTCAATCTCCAAATGCTTGAAGCAGCGAGTTCACTGGTGTCAGGTAGCCCATTTCAACAAACAAATCACATTATTCAGCGTATAGCTCACCAACTTACGAGTACATTGAGTAAAATTTGATCAGCCTTGTTATGTCTGAAGCCCTTTTACGTAAACTGTGTACTTTGCTTTTCGTACACCGTGACCAGGTCTCTAGTGAGTTTCATTAAACACGAAGCAGCTCGAACATTATGTCTAGCACAATGTAATAAGACAAAATTAGCATTTTGAGTATTTTTAGTGTGGCGTATTATGAAAGTTGACATACAGTAATTCAAATAATGACAGATGGGAGATAATGGCAGTGTGTTTTGTTTAACGGGAAGTCAACATTTTGCCGCTCCGTCCTGCTGATGGGCACATTGTGTGTTGCCGGCAAAAACACGTAAATGAAGCCACAATGATTGCTTTGTGTTTCCCAGAATGGGTGAGATGCTGTGTATGTGTATTGATTAGACCTCCATGAGAAAGAACACTTGTTGCAATTGTTTTTCATGCAATATGAATTTTGGCGGCGTGACGTCAATTGTATATAACCGCTGTAAAAGCTAAATATGGATTGATTGTTGTCTGTAAATTTGTTGCTACCACCGAATTAACTTGTATGGGTGAGAACGAGGTGGTTTCTGTAATGTTTTTGGCAAGTTTTAGGGCCCCTCTGTTGCTTCTCCGACACCCCCAGGAGCTGATAAACTTTATCACTGAAACGCAACACTTCCGCCTCTGAGGAGAAGCTGTTTACGACCTAAACAGAGCAAGCGCAGCCAGTGCTCAAAGCGAAGGCAAGATAGTAAGCTTGTCACGAAACCTCAATTTCTGCTTGAGAATGAGAGCTTATTTTTTGTCATGTCAGGACAAAAAAAAAAAAAAAAACGTTTACAGATCCTAAATAAAAAAATCTAATATACAATATAATAAAATAAATAAATAAATAGATATTTTATATATTATATTATATATATATATATATATATATATATATATATATATATATATAAAAATCAAATATACAATATAATAAAATAAATATATATATATATATATATATTTTTTTTTTTTTTTTTTTTTTTTTTTTTTTCCTGTAAATACTAATTCATAGTTCATTTTAAATAACACATCAAAATATATACAATATATTTTTTATATATTCTAATTAATTAATAAAAATAGAAAAAATAGAAAAATAAATTATATTTTTCTAATTCATAGTTCATTTTGAATAACACATCAAAAGACATTGGCTCACAGTTCAATGAGGGAGTCACTGATTCAGCACTGTTTAATTAATCATGACTGACTCATTGAAAAGAACCAGTTCATATGAGTCACTTGTTTTTGAATCAGACTTAACAGCTCACACTACGTAGAGGAAACACTGGCGTAACCTTTGATGAAACTGCTCATAAAGGCACTCAGTTTTCCTGACTGTCCCCGAGTGACTACATATTAAATTATTACAGCAAATTTGCATTTTCATCGCATTTGCAACTATTTTCGTCACAGTCTGGAGCCCCTTCTGTTTGATTTGGAATGTGTTCGTTGTTTTTGCATCATGGTATTAGTTTGTGCTTGATCTTGGCATATCATCTGCGAGTATCAAAGGTCAGTAAACACAGCCGTAAAATGCAGAAATTACTCCTCCAACACATTTGCATACTAAAGTCAAAGTCTGTTTTGATTGGAGCACGTCCAGTTGTTCTCCTGCTGATGATTGGCCAAAAGAAATAAACTACGTTCACCTATCCATGCAAACTTAATGTAAGATAGACACTTCAAAAGTAAAGTTTTGTTGGGAAAACAATCAATTGAGTTAATGTAGACGGAGACTAGAACATTATCTACACTGCAGAGCATTACTCCATAGGATTACAATGTTCTACTTTAAAAAAGCAACAGTTGTTTTTTTGGAAAATGGAACAGCTTTAAATCAGGATATTCTTTCATTACGAGCAAGCCTGGAAATTTCCATTCGCCACGTTAAAAATGAATCGTATTCTACAAATTAAGACGTTGGTTCAATCTGATCGTGACTCCACTGATTTAAAAACCATTTGCCAACGGGGCTGTTACTGTACAGCTGTCTGACACCTGTGTGCGTATTTTCCTGGAGCCTGACTTTGCAAACAGGTGCTTAATCACTGAAAAGGTTTATGAGGAAGAGCACAATACGGCTGACAAGCCGAGGCTGGTATAATGGCTTATCTGCTCCCATCGCCTTCATTGCTGTTACAGTGGGGCACCATGTTTCCACAGATCACAGGTTTATCGCCACCATCAGCTACTGGTATCGCTTTCTGGCTACTGTTGATCTTAACAAGAAAGGGGAGCTAAGATTGGCTCCTGATTGATAAATAACAGAGTGGCGTAACAGGTTTCGGTTGAGATCTTAAATCAAGGAGCGGCAGAATAGTGGGAGTTAAACACCTTTTTTCCCCCCGTTCCATTTAAGTGATTAACATGGAAGCCCATTTCTGTGAATGAAAAAAAAAATAAATAAATGAAATCTCTAAATTATGATATAACCTTGCAATTACGAGTTCTAAAGTAAGAATTGTGACATATAATCACAATTCTGACAAATGCAAGTTTGTATCTCACAATTCCGACTGTTTTTCATGCAATTCCGACTTTTTCCTCTTAATTGTGAAATATAAACTTACATTTTGTGAATTATAATGTCAGAATTGCGTTATACAAAGTCACAATTGCGAGTACTGTGTGAGATATAAACTTACAATTGACCTTTTTCCTCACAAATGTGAGTTTGTCTCGCAATTCTGACTTTTTTTTCACGCAGTTCTGACTTTGTTTCTCAGAACTGTGTCGTATGAACTCACAATTCTGACTTTTCTCACAAATGCAAGTTTGTACCTCACAATTCTGACTTTTTTCAGCAATTCTGACTTTTTTTCTCTTAATTGTGAAATATAAACTCGCAATTAAGAGTGATAAAGTCAGAATTGCGATATACAAAGTCACAATTGCAAAATATACTGTAAAGTTAGAACTGCAAGATATAAACTTACATTTGCGAGGATAAAGGTCAATTGTGAGTTTGTATCTCAATTCTGACTTTTTTCACACAGTTCTGACTTTTTTTTCCTCCTAATTATGAAATATAAACTGGCAAATAAGAGTTATAAAGTCAGAATTGCAATATACAAAGTCACAATTGCAAGCTATACTGTAAAGTTAGAATTTACTTCTTTCACGCTCTTCTGACTACGTTTCTCAGAACTGTGTCATACAAACTCACAATTCTGACTTTTCTCACGAATGCGAGTTTGTTTCTCACAATTCTGACTTTTTTCACACAATTCTGACTTTTTTCAGCAATTCTGACTTTTTTCCTCTTAATTGTTAAATATAAACTCACAATTGTGAGTTATAAAGTCAGAGTTGCTGGATAAAAACTCTAAATTCTGACTTTTTTCTCAGAATTGTGTGATATAAACTCGCAATTATAAAGTATAGTTATAAAGTCAGAATTGCGATATACAAAGTTACAAGTGCAAGTTAAACTGTAAGAATTGAAAGATATAAACTTAAATTTGCGAGGATAAAGGTCAATTGTTAGTTTGTATCTCACAATTCTGATTTTTCCACACAGTTCTGACTTCTTTTTCCTCTTAATTGCGTGATATAAACTCACAATTAAGAATTAAAAAGCCAACTGCGATATACAAAGTCACAATTGCAAATTATACTGTAAGAATTGCAAGATATGAACTTAAATTTGTGAGGATAAAAGTCAATTGTAAGTTTGTATCTCACACTTTTTTCTCACAAATGCAAGTTGCTATATCTTCTGACTTTTTACACCATGTTTTTCATGCAGTTCTGGCTTTTTTTTCAGCAATTCAGACTTTTTTCTCTTAATTGTAAAATATAAACTCGTAATTCTGAGTTATAAAGTCAGAATTGCAAGATAAAAACTCACAATTGTGACTATTTTTTCCTCAGAATTGTGTGATATAAACCCGCAATTATAAGTTATAAAGTCAGAACTGCATACACAAAGTCACAATTGCAAGTTATACTGTAAACTTGCATTTGTTCTGACTTTCTTTCTCAGATCTGCGTGATATAAATTCTGACAATTCTGACTTGTTTTCATGCAATCTAGTTTTTTTCTTCTCAGAACTGTGAGATATAAACTGACGAAAAAATTCACAATTGTAAGATTATTAACTTGCAATTCTAAGAAAAAAGTTCATATCTGGCAATTCTGACTTTATAACTCACAATCGCAAATTTACATCACACAATTCTGAGAAAATAAGAACTGCGAGATGTAAACTTGCAATTGCAAGAAAAAAAGGCAGAATTGTGAGATAAAAAGTCGCAATTACCTGTTTAATTTTTTATTCAGTGGTGGAAACGGGCCTCCGTAGATTACAGAGACACTAAAGCCAAAGTCATTGTTTCATCACCCTCATGTCACTGCAAATTCAACTTTTTTTCTTCCATTGAAAGCAAAAAGAGAAATTTTGATGAAGGTATTGGTTGATCTTTTTCATGTAATTACAATAAATGGAGCATGAAACGTTCAGTGCATTATAAAAGTAGCCCATATGACTATATTCAGCATTTTAAGTAGAAATATTCTTAGGTTCTGCTCACTGGAAAAGAGCATTACCGCTTTATATATGATAAATTTACAGTGTTTTGCATGCATAAAACATATGTGAGTGAGTAATGATTAATTTTATTGAATTATATGAATTTATATTTTTGAATGAACCATTCCTTTTTTAAGTTTATGAAAGTCACATATAACAAAAGTGTAATGACCATTAATATTTAAACAATGAATATGACCAGATGGCCTTTGGCTTCACAATAACGCTCTGATGTCGGCCTGCGCATGTGCATTAAGCCATATGTTGTACATCAGCACAAGCATGCCTTCAAATGATTGCTCTATCATTCTCAGTGAAAAAAGAGAGCAAGAGCTGGAGAAAAAAAGAATGACCAAAAAAGTGCAGACAGAATAAGCAATGAGGTAATTCCCTGCAACAGGATATGAACTCAATATGGAAAAAAGCTCTTTTAGCCACAATATAGAGCAAATCAGTAAGATCTAGCCATCCCTATCTGCCCGCTATGAGATGACCTCACTGTTATTCTCATTTCAGGAGATCATCCCTTACTGAGGCCACCTGAGTCTAAGCTTAGAGCAGTTTATCAACAGGGTAAAACTTTCATTTTTGGGCATTTACAACAAGCCGCTTCAACTCTCATGTTGTGTTAAGACTGACTTGTTTTTCTTACCCCAACAATGTATTTGTAAAAATAATGTTACTGTTAGCTTGACATTCTTTATATACCATATAATATAACAATTTTAAAATACTACAGTGCTATTTTTCAGTTCTAACACAACATTTAGACTTGCACTTTCAGAAATGTGACCTCTATCGTAGTAGTAAAGTTGCTTCTGCTTGCACTCATAAAAATAAAGGTTCTTTACTCGCATCTGTGCCTGTACCTTTTTAGTGGAAAAAAGTGGTTCTTTTGATGATTAAAAAATGGTTCGTTCATGAATTATTCACTGAATGGTTCTATTACTAACCAATGCTACTACACCACTCTTTTGGGCTCCAACAAAAACACATTATAGAAAAGTATAAAACATTAGCACATTATAATCAAACTAAAGCACTAACAGAAGTCACTCTTTGCAATGTATAACAATAAGAGATTCATATGCATTATGCTTATGATTATATCATAAGTATAGATATTAATCTGTTAAAATGACCTTGGTGTCTCTCACCCAACAGATAATGTGAGCATTATGTTGACAGAGGAGTTTAATAATGGCAATTTTATATTTGCATAACACTTTTCTGGATTCTACCAGTCAAATGGTTAGAAATCTTTTTAATAATGACCAAAGCTGCATAGCAGAGTGGAAATATAATAAGATAATCTATACAAATATACACTGAATGAAGTATAAGACATATACTATTGTTTAAAAGTTTAAAATAATTACGCTTTTTAATGTTTCTTATGTTCATTATTTGAAAAGCACATTAAAAACTGTTACATTGTGAAATATTTTTACTATTTAAAATATTAGTTTCTATTTAAATGTTTTAAAATAGAATTTATTTTTGTGATGCAAAGCTGAATTTTCAGCATCACTACTCCAGTCTTCAGTGTCACATGATCCTTCAGAAATCAATTCTGATATGCTGATTTGTTGCTAAAGAAACATTTATTTTTATTATTATTAATGTTGAAAGAAGCTGTGCTGCTGGAAACCTTAATACACTCATATTTTCAAACAAATGTTTGAAATTTTTATTCGGCAAGGATGCATTCAATTGATCAAATGTGACAAGAAAGGCATTTATAACATTACAGAAGATTTTGGAATATATTCTTTGTTAGTTTGAACTTTTGATTCAAAGAATTCTGAGGGGAAAAAAGTCATCCACATCTAATGATCAAATAAACAAGCCAGCTTTCTGTCTGCAGCCAAATCACAACCAAGCTAATATTTGGAACAACAGCAGTCATGCTTGCGTGATATTGCTTCAAAACATCTCTAAAAACCTTTCGTCATCTACATGCATTGGTCTCCGCTGACACGCAGAACGTGTTTAATGTTGCGTTGGCTCATCCATAATATGGACATCTTGATTTTGGAAAGCAAACATGCACTTTTGCTTTAGCACTGAACTCTGTGAACTCTACAAGTAGCAGACGAGTGAATTGGAGATTGCATTATAGATCCATTAAAGCTTATTACACGCGAAGTATCAGAGCAGCTTGTTCCGAAAAGTCATCTGAAACTTTGCACGCTGCCTCGTGAACAATCATTTGTTGAAACTGGAGGATGAAAATAGTGAGATTCGAGCGAACGAGCTGGAGGATAAAAAACGAGGTATGTCATGGGGTTAAAAGGATAATGATTCAGCCTGTTGAAAAAGGATTTGCTGAGTGTCAGAAAGATGTGGTTTCGCTTGTTTTGGATGTCGTGCTGAGATCAGAGTTCTCCTCGTGCAGGCGAGATGGAGAGGGCTTTCAAACAGCGGGAGAATAATAACTCAGGCGGCTGCCAACGTCACATTCTGTTATTGAAATGAATGCATGGTACTTTCAAACCCTCAGGAATAAGACTGAAAACATTTTTTTTTTTCCTTTCAAGTATAAAGGCAGTTTTTTGCTAAAATGTAAAAGTTGTAGTAACCAGACAGTTAAATGTGGCTTTAAAATATTCTTCATGGTCAGAACATGACAGATATTTCATGTTTTTGGAATTCTTCACACTTTTTCCAGTCATTTTACAGTAAAAAAGATAATTATTAGTATCTTAGTTCTGCATGTTTTAATGATTAATATTCAAGAAACTGGTTTGTGTTACCTGAGAATATTATTATTATTATTATTATTATTATTATTATTATTATTATTAATAATGAAATTTATTCTCTCAGAAATACAAAATTAGTAATATCAGGAAAAAAATTTAGCAATCTCATTTTTATATGGTGAAATTTAATTATTCTGGTTGTTTGAGGTTTTTTTTTTTTTATTAACCATTGCTCTTCCATATCATCTTTAGATCACGATAATAACAGTTAAAACCACAAATATAGCACATTAATACCATGGTAAAATGTAATATGGTTTCTAGGCATTTGTATGAAAAACAGTAGTCTAAATACATTTAGTATAAATGCATCACCAAAAATACTGTAATTATATTCCATGACTTCAATACATTAATAAATGTCTACAATAATAATATAATAAATTTGACACAAATACACCCACATTTCTGACACAATACCACTATGCAGTTAGTGCTACTATAGTAAATCTATGGTAAATGATGACTATTTTTAGATTAAAAAGCCTTCTGACTGTATCGTTGAGCACAGTGTTTCTCGTTTGTAAGCGTTGTTTCATCTTGTTTTAAATCATTTGTGTTCTTCACTGAATTCAAGCGCTTCTGGTGCTGTTTAGTGGCCGAGACGCATCAGCGAGTGAAAGCATCTGCTCTAGTAAGTTAAACGGTTAAACATTTAAAGCGGATAGAAGGTCCGAGTGGCACACTTTGACTAGCACTCTTTTGTTCTGCCTTTGCCGCATAAACAGTATATTGAACATATATCGAACTCTTGTAATGATTTATCGAGGAAATGTATATTGCGCAATAATTATCGTTTACTGACTTTTATTTAAAAGTGGCGTAACGGAGTTGTTTCATTGTACTCTGGAAAGGTTTTGCTTTCCAAAGAAGATCTAGGTATGGCCCACATCAACACCTTAAAATGCTTTGCAAGCCTGTCACGTATGCAGCAGGCGAGGGGAACGAGGGGCAATGGAGTAAATGTTTCCCATGGTTCATTTGCAACAAATAAAGCTCTTTTTCTAGCCACAGAAAAAGACTTCTCGACAGCTAAAAGGAAATTCCACCAATTTTTCAAAATGTCCTCAATGCGTTGGTGTGCGGACGTAGACAAGGCCACTTTGTATAATTACAGGCACCCCACTAATCGCTGGTCATTCAATAAGAGCTTTGGAAAACAGAGTCAAAGAAAAGAAATATAACTCATGAGATATGAAGGATGTGTCATATTAACAGAGCTCTTTCAGTGGAGGGCCTGTTTATTCTAAAGCAGAAAGGTATTATTTTATACAGGCAATAAACAAAGCCAGCTGTTAAACCTTCTGATCCACCTGCTGGCTTTACCACATTAAACTCTTAATGCGTTTGAAGACAGCAGCCTGAAGGCTGGATAAAACAATTACACACATGTACGCCTGTCGCCAGGGGAGGTGATAGTGTGTGGAGGATTATGGGTAATTTATTTTGCTTAATTCTTAATGCTGAGAAACTTCACTGCCTTAAGTACATAGCTTAATATGTGTTTATACGACTGTGTAAATAAATTTCTTGTTTTCCGGAATAAATTCAAAATAAATGAATTAATTAAAAATGAATAAATAAATAAATAAATGTACTATAGCATGTTTAGTTTTTTTTATATTTAATAATCATATATTAGTTTATATATTTATTGAATTGCTGAATAAAGTTTATTTCAGCTTTTTGTTTTTTTAAGCATAAACAATAGTTATGTTTTTTTTTACCCAATGCAAAGTACTATCAAAACCAATACTGTCCATTTTGAAATTTAGTTTATACATTTATTCAATATATATTAATTTATATATTTATTAAATTACTGTACAAAGTTTATTTAAACTTTTTTTAGCATAAACAATTATTATAATAATTAATATTATAATATTAATTAATATTATATATTTATTTAATTACTGATTATGTATATAGTTTATATACTTAGATATTTAATAAATTACTGAATATGTATATAGTTTATATTTGTATATATTTATTGAATTACTGAATAAAGTTTATTTAAACTTTTCTTATTTCAAGCATAAACAATAATTATTAAAAAAGTATTTTTAAACCCTATACAAAATACCATTGACATTCTGAAGTTTTTATAGTTAGAAAAATATATTAGTTTATATATTTATTGGATTACTAAATATGCATAAAATTTGTATATTTATTGAATGACGTTTATTCAAACCCTTTGTTTCTTATTTCAAGCATAAACTATTTTTAAAAACTATTTTTGATTTTTTTTAACCCTATACAGAGTACTATCAAAGCTAATATTGTCCATTTTGATATTTAGTTTATATATTTATTAAGTATATATTAGCCTGTCTTTATATTTTATTGAATTACTGAATATGTATATAGTTTACATTTTTATATATTTAAACTACTGAATAAAGTTTATTTAAACATTTAGTTTCATATTTCAAGCATAACTATTTATAAAAAAATTTTTTAGATATTTTAATATATAATTTATATATTTACTGAATTACTGAATAATGTTTATGGATAGTTTTTATTAACCCAATACAAAGTACTATCTACAATGTATATATTTATTAAATATATATTAGTTTATATATTTATTCAATTACTTAATATGGATATAATTTATATATTCACTGAATTACTGAATAAAGTTTATTGATTTTATTAACCCAGTACAAAGTACTATCAAAGTCAGTATATTGTCCATTTTGATATTTAGTTATTAGTTATTTAGTTTATATATTTATTGAATTACTGAATAAAGTTTATTTAAACTTTGTTTATTATTTCATGCATAAACAATAACTATTAAAAACATTTTTTAACCCAATACACATTACCATTGAAGCCAATAGTATCCATTTCGATATTTAGTTTATATATTTATTAAATATTTATTAGTTTATATATTTCTATTTTTATTGAATTACTGAATATGTATATAGTTCATTTACATTTTTTGTTTCTTACTTCAGGCATAAACTATTTATTTATTTATTTACTTACTTGCCCAAACTCATTACAAAGCCATATCATCAACGCCAACATTATTATGATAACAAAAAGATTATGAAAATTGACAAAATAATTTGGGGGGATTCAACGTGATTAATTTCATAATTTCAAATAACATTTAAATAAAAGCCTTAACCGATAACTGGACACTGATAATGTTTTGTACTCTTTTAATAATAATAATAATTTTTATTGATTTCAAGATCAACAAATCGCTACTATAAATCATACACCGTGGACGAATATTTTTGTGTGTAACAGCATCAGTACTGAGATACTCCAAGATCAATCCTCCCATTCTGAATTCAAGATAAATTCTTTTAAAACAAGTCGTCTTATCTTAAACAAATGAAGCAAATCTGTTATTTAAAGATTATTCTGTTATTTCATTTATTTCCCCTGTAAAACAAGGCGAACGCTGTGGAAAAGAGTAGCTAATGTGTATATCTATTGATTTGGATCACATTTTGCGGTGGTTCTGGTATGAAGTCTAAAGCATAGAGACATTGTCCATGAGAGCGATACTCGATCTCCTGCGGGATTGCAAATAAACTCACCAAAATTAGTTTAAGCTGCCATTGGCTCAGAGTTTAATTCAATATATGGTGACATGATTTGCATAGCCGGTCGTGGATGATCTTTTTGCTCCTCTCTCAGCTGCGCTCAGCTCTCTCGTTCTGCCAAAACAGCTGCGTAATAAAGTCAATATCTCTGCATTTCCAAATTTCTCATGAGAGGCAGGAGTCAAGTTGCTTCCACATCAAAAGTAGAGAAGAGCAGCTGCTCCCGTCTCACAGACCGCTTTTGCCACATTTTTTATACGCTTATGATACAGTGCGATTTTTCAGTCAGTGGCCAGCAACGGCGGTGGATTATGGGCCGTTTATGAGGTGATGACATTCACACCGAAGCCTCATTCACACTGACCTAGATTTTATAGCTGGAGGTTGGCAAATGTCTGTATTATTGGTTGGTTAATATGTTGTTACTGCCACTGGATGACAAAATGTTGGGCATAGCTTTTGTACAATACTAAATATGATTTGGTACTAAAAAAAAAAAAAATCATATTTGAGCCTTACTGACATGGCTGTGAGGGTTCAAATGAAAATTCGCTATGCAACGCCAATCGCAAGCTCATCGAAACAACTACCAGCACGGTTGTTTTTGTTTGTACTTCTTAGAGCTGAAAATCAGCGGGTGAGAACCTCGATGTTCTGCCCTGTGAGGCTTTCAGTTTGTTTTTAAAGTTTGGCCTGTGATGATGTCTCAGAGGTATATTGTATATCAAATCAGTTCGCTAAGGCTCATTCGGTTCAGAAAAGAAAGTCGGAGAAAAAAAAATGCAGAATGCCTCTGTAGGGTACAGCATTGGAGGTCAAAGGGCAGCTCTGTGGTTCGGCTATGCTTATGATGCTGTAAAAATGGAGAAATCACCATAGAAACTGAATTGGCAGATGGGTCGAGTGGAAATATTTGCTCAAAGTGTTGTCATTCAGCTACCGATGTTGAAACAGCTTTGTGTCAGCTCTACCGAAATATTAAATAACATTTGACTGGGTTGGAATGGATTGCTAAGCACTTCTTTTAGAAATATTTATTCAAAGCGAACTTAAAAGGATAGTTCACCCAAAATCTAAATTCTGTTATCATTTACTCACCCTCATTCCAAAACCTATATGACCAACTTGCTTCTGAGAAACACAAAAGAATTTGTTCTGAAGAATGTTTAGTTTTGGTTCATATAATGACAGTCGATGGGGTCCAAAAAATACTGGACCACTTTGAATTTAATCATATGGACATATCTTTACAAAAAGATGGGTGTTTCTCAGAAGAAAGTTAAACGGGTTTAGAATGACTTGAATTGAGATTTTTAGGTGAACGCTGACATTCTTGATGACCAAATATCCACAAAAATAGTTTTGCCAAAAAGTGTTTCTACCAAAATATTAAGTACCATTTGAAGGGGTTGAAATAGGATTACTAAGGACTTCTTCTAATCAAAACAAACCAAGTAAGACTTTCTTTCTTTCTTTCTAGGAACACAAAATAAATTATTCTGAAGAATGTTTCGGTGGTTTTGGTTCATATAATGCAAGTTAATGGGGTCCAAAATGACACTGAACCCCTTTGACTTTAAACGTATGGACATATGTTTTAAAATCTTCTTTTCAAATTTATAATATAATACAGCTGAAGTCAAGAGTTTACATACACCTTGCAGAATCTGCAGAATGTTAATTATTTTGCCAAAATAAGAGGGATCATACAAAATGCAAGTTATTTTTTTTATTTAGTACTGACTTTAATAAGATATTTCAAATAATAAACGTTTACATATAGTCCACACAAGAAAATTATTTGATTCTTAATACTGTGCTGTTACCATATGATCCACATTCCACTTCAAGTCCCACAATTTCTTTGATTTTTCAGCATTTGTGTGTATTTGAACCCTTTCCAACAATGACTGTATGATTTTAAGATCCATCTTTTCACACTGAGGACAACTGAGGGACTC
The DNA here is from genome assembly GCA_033026305.1 of Cirrhinus molitorella. Taxonomy (NCBI): domain Eukaryota; kingdom Metazoa; phylum Chordata; class Actinopteri; order Cypriniformes; family Cyprinidae; genus Cirrhinus; species Cirrhinus molitorella. Next base: position 24,652,050 of record CM065125.1, read on the forward strand.
ATATGCAACTATTACAGAAGGTTCAAATGCTCACTGATGCTTCAAAAGAAAAACACGATGCATTAGGAGTCGGGGGTGAAACCTCTTGAATTTGAAGATCAGGATAAATGTAACTTATTTTGTCTTCTGGGAAACATGCAAGTATCTTCTGTAGCTTCTGAAGGCAAGTACTAAGTAAAAAAAATCTATATAATATATATACACAACACAGTATTAAGAATCAAGTGTATGTGTATGTAAACTTTTGAACAGGATAATTTGTTATAAATTTAACTATTATTTTCTCCTGTGGACTATATGTAAACATCTTTTATGTGAAATATCTTATTCACTTCAGTACTAAATAAAAAAATAACATGCATTTTGTATGATCCCTTTTATTTTTGTAAAACAATTATCATTTTGCCGATTCAGCAAGGTGTATGTTAACTTTTGACTACTTCTGTACATCAAATGAGCCTGAAGCCTCGTGCCTACAACCGAATCACAGCCAAGCCAATATACAGCTATATTGCACTTCTACTGTATTGCGTTTATACAACAGTCCGGCAGCATGATTGTGTAAATACATAAGAAACAACAATGGACTGTCTTTAAAAATCCACTTTTTTGTGCAGAACTACTTCCTTCCGCCCCGGATTCATACCTTTAGTCAATCAATTCAGCCAAAAGTTCAAAGGCAGCACTCTGATACAGCATAACATTTACAAGCGAGATGAGATTTTGCCCTTAGCCAAAACTATTTGCTCTGGAACGCATAACAGATTAATGAGACTAAAGACTGCCCATTAGATTTACCCAAAATCAATTATATCTCATGTTTAACCGATACAGAGACATCAGAGCCAGCAGTAAATCCAGAAGATCTGGCCGAAGTAAGTCTACTCTTGGCGGGTTTTAAGGCCCTAGAGCTGAAATCTCCGAAAACATTGAAGCCAATTTTCAAATAGGCCAATAGTTATTATCAAACCGCATACTTGAAGTCTAAACAAGTACATTCTCACCTAAAGAAATATTAAAACTACATTCCGTGACACAAAAACAGTATTATTTATAAATTTATAGTGGATTCAAGCATCTGACACTCAAAGTGAAGATGAAATGACTGGAGTACCAGTATCACTAGAATATCCCACTCTTTTAATATATATATATATATATATACATACACATACACACACACACACATATAGTAACTTTTGATGATTACATATGTGCAAAAATATATATCATACAAATTTAGCTGACTTTCTTCCACCATCCGTCTTCTAGGAACAAACATCTTGCATTTGTGCAAGCCATTCTTGTAGAGGCCTGTGACAGATTAAGCGAATATTTGTTGATTGTGAGGTCACATCTTCAACGATGCCAATACTGCGGTTTGTCTAAGTGGCTGAAATTATATCAGCATTCTGAACTCTAACCTCAAAGCTTTACAGTTAATTTACAGTTAAACTGTGTAAATTAGATGGACAACAGGCACATTACGATGTCGCTAGATCTACAGGACCTCAGGTTCATATAACCGTTTGATACAGCTGGTACTGGAGCATGAAATCAACCTTGGAAGAGCTCCATTTTGCTGAATGATGGGACAGAACTACTTCCATGGAAGCACATAATCGGAATACGACATTGTATTACTCAAAATGACTGCACAAACATTTATGTACACATTTAATGATACCAAAATTTCCTTGACAAAAGAGATGGATGTGTCTGTGACAAAAAGCAAACAAACTCGGCTTGGATTGCCATGAACTTAGCTGATGGAGGAGATGATTGTGCTGAATTAAAGCCAGCTTGCTGAGATTGGATCATGTAGGTTTTTTTTTTTTTTTTTGGGAGAGGAGGAGGCTGTATCTGGTTGGAATGCTCAACAAAAGTGTCACCCGGTCCTGTCAAGACTTCATTCCCAGTGCAGCGCTTGCTTCCTTGATGTTTGTCTAAAGCCTTTTCCTCCGATACTGGACAATGTCACTCGTCAATGCTTGTCAGCAAACATAGCCGTTTTTCTCATGAGAAACCAAATTATAAATGGAGCTTGTTGTTTCTTTCACTTGTATACAGCACCTCTAAGAACAACTCCATGTATGGTACATGAAAGGACATCCAAAGACAGGTTTGATAAATGGGCTAAAGTTAAACAGGATACTGATATTCCACCCACAGTACAAGCTAAAACTTTCTATGTAGCCTGATATAAATCATGCTTTCCACTCCTGGTTTACATTTTATTACAATGCCGACCTCACTTTCCCTCAGGCACTGTGTATGAGAGGTATTGTTCTAAATAAACACCTGTGATTCATCTAAAATGGAAACACTATGGCCAGTGAGGGCTAAGTACAGTAAATCAAGGTGGAACTCAATGGAAAGCAAGATATGAGATTGTATATGTAACTGCGTTATGTTTTATAAACTCTATTTGTTTTCATAGGTGTGGTTAGAGTGGCTATTTATAGTATGTTTTCATTTTTAGTATGAACATAACAGTGACAACATTATGACTGCATGTAACCATGCTGAATTGGAAAAACAAGTTTTCGTAGATATCAAATCATGATATGAAATTTAATTTGATAAAAGTGACTTTAAAATGAAAAGGAAATACTTTTAGGATTCGCAGGCCTTGCTCAGACAGGCAGGGGGAAAAAATGTTTGTATATCCTACTCACATCAGGTTTTTTTCTCGAATTATTCAGAACAGAAAAAAAAAACACAGGTTGACTATGAATTTTCGCAAGAACCTTTGTAGGTGGTTTGAAATCTGATTCAAGTCGTTGCATGAACAGATCAGATTTCCTTTATATTTTTATTATTTACTGACTAACAGGTTGTTTCATCACATTCCCACCACTCATTCATTTAGCATATTAGCCTAAATTTTGCCTGAAATCAAATAAAGATTTGTCATAACATTAGTTAATGAACATTTGGTAACAGTTTACAACAAGGCTCCATTTGTTTAACATTACCATGAACTAACAATGAAAAATACTTCTAAAGCATTCATTATTCTTGCTCATTTCAGCATTTGGTAAAACATTAAAACCATGCCTCTGCTAATAAAATTTAATGGACCTAACAATGAACAGTTGTATTTTTATGAACTGATGTCACAAAATATAAATAAATACTGTATTGTATTACTCATTGTTAGTAATATATTAACTAATAGGGCCTTATTGTGAAGTTTGATCCAATGAAAACAGAGTAACTTAAATTGTAATATTAAATGAAACACTACAGTTCAAATTAACTGTAAAAACTATTTTACATATAGTCAAATGAAAATAAGTGTACTTTTTCAAAGCAATAAATAAACCCTGAAAAGTACTTTAAGGTTAAATGTTTAATTGGACATGAAAAGTGCACTTTTAAAGGGCTAGTTCACCCCAAAATTAAAATTCTGTCATTAATTATGCACCCTCATGTCGTTCCAAACCCGTAAGACCTTCGTTCAACTTCAGAACACAAATTGTGGTTCAACCATAATTTTATAAAGCAAACAAATACAATGACTTTACTAAACAATTCTTCTCTTCTGCCATTCAAAACTGATGTCACATGGACTATTTTATTGATCTCCTTATCACCTTTCTGAGCCTTGAACATTTCAGTTGTGTTGCTGTCTATGCAGGGTCAGAAAACTCTTGGATTTCTTCAAAAATATCTTAATTTGTGTTACGAAGACAAACGAAGGTCTTGTGGGTTTGGAATGACATAAGTAATTGATAAACCTTTAAGTGTACTTAAGTGTTTTAAGAAACAAAGTACACTTAAGTGGCCTTTTTTCATTAATATATTTCAATAATATAAAGTACACAAGTGCACATTGAATACAATTAGGCACACTTGTTTTCACAAGTGGAACCTCATTTCAAGGTAGTGGCATTTTTATATAAAATGAGGGTTTCTAAAGTGGAAAACTGGCAGTAAGATGATAAATCTGACGATGATGTGGTTGAAGAACATTACGTTTTAATCAAGTACGCAATGGAAATGAAATTCCAGCTAAGATTCCACAGCGGTCTTTTCATTGTCCTCACGTGGATATGAATGGCGGCAGACAAGTAGAATCTGCACATTCTGTCAGCGCATCAAACCAAAGGGTAAAAATATCCCTCGTTCCTATGATTCTTTATGATGTAATCACAAATGAATCCATAACAGCGGCAGGGAACTGAATGTGATGAATGATTGAGGTGCCACCGTGAAACAATTCCGATAAGCGGATGCAGCCAGCGGGATATAATAATAGTGTGGATATGAATATTGAAATGGAAAAACGTGCAGTCATGTCATGACATACATTCGATGATTAATTGGAATAATTACACTGGGAATAGTACACCCCCAATTTGAAATTATAACATAACAGACCCCTTTGACCCCCACGGTGTCAGGTAACTCCCAAAGCTCTCTGTTTTAATGAATAGCTTTGTAAGAAAAACAGCAGTGGAAGCATGACAGGAGGGAACGGCTCGAGCTGAGTTAGCGAGATCACAAAACGAAGAAACTCAAAACGGGTTCCAGGTGGCCTTTCTGGGCATGGCAGCAAGGCCAGATGTGATTAAAATATTTTCAGGTCATCAATCATTGAAGTTGACCATGTTTTACATCTGACATTTCACTGGACCGCTTTCCCAAATAAAGCGGTGTCCAATATAGTGGCCAACATAACCATCTACCTTTACTCAGAAAAAGACATTTTAAACTAAATACACAGTATATGAAAAGACGGGAAAATATCACCATTTTTCACACTTAACAGCCTCTCGCAGACTAACCTGAAGGCACCGGCCAAACTCGAAACAGAAGCAAGCCTGCGCTGCCATTGACCTCCGCTGCTAGGGGTGAAGTGGGCTTCCGGCTGATGAGGCTAACGCCGGCCAAGGACGGGGCTATGTATTGTTTAATATGGCAAGATGGACAATGAATCATGGAGATTATTCCATTTTGGATCTTGCAGTGCAATATCAACCTTGGCTGAATGTCGATGCAAATGTCAATCAAAGCAAACAGTGTTGGTCAAGGTTAGAAAACAATAGTGCAATAGTCAGATTTCCAAATTGAATTTTTTTAACAACAAAATGCATTGTACATATATAATCTAGATAAATAAATAAGAGTTCATGTACCAGTCATCTACCACATAACTTACACTATCAGAAAAAGAAATACACTACCAGTCAAAAGTTTGGACACACCCTCTAATTAATTTTTTTTTTTTAAGTTTCTTATGCTTATCAAGGCCGGTTTTCACTTGATCAAAATTACAGAAAAAAGTAATATTGTGAAATATTATTACAATGTAAATCAATGTTTTTTTCTGTATTAATATATATTAAAATGTAATTTATATCTGTAATTAAAGTTGAATTTCCAGAATCATTACTCCAGTCTTCAGTGTCACATGATCCTTCAAAAAAATCATTCTAATATGCTGATTTATTATCAGTGCTGGAAACAGTTGCACTGCTTAATATTTTTTTTTTTTTTTTTGGAACCTGTGATACTTTTTTTAGGATTTTTTTGATCAATAAAAGGTTAAAAAAAGAACATCATTTATTTTAAATAGAAAGGTTTTCTAACAATATACACTACTGTTCAAAAGTTTGGGGTCAGTAAATTATTCATTCTTTTTTTGAAAGAAATTAATAAAAAGTGATAGCATAGATTTACATTGTTACAAAGATTTAGATTTTTAATAAATTCTGTTCTTTTTAACTTGTTATTCATCAAAGAATCCTGAAAAAAGAATCACAGGCTGCGAAAAAAAAATATTTGGCAGCACAACTGTTTCCAGCATTGATAATTCTAATAATAAATCAGCATATTAGAATGATTTCCGAAGGATCACGTGACACTTAAGACTGGAGTAACAGCTGATAAAAATTCAGCTTTGCATCACAGAAATAAATTATATTGTAAATTATATTAAAATAAAAACATTATTTTATATTGTAATAATATTTTGCAATGTTACTGTTTTTTTTCTGTATTTGTATTGATCAAAGAAATGCAGCCTCGATGAGCATAAGAGACTTCTTTAAAAAACAAAAAAAAACAAAAAAAAAAACATTAAATGAGAGGGTGTCTCCAACCTTTTGACTGGTAGTGCATATTTTATATTAACAATATAATCAATATTATATTAATGACACTCTTAAATATAAAGGTGCTTTACGATGCCATAGAAGAACCTTTATCTACATTTTGTCCATAAACAACCTTTAACATCTGAAGAGCCTTTCTGTTTCACAAAAGGTTCTCTGTGGCGAAATATGGTTCTTCAAATTATAAAAAGGTAAGAAAGAGATGGTTCTTTAAAGAACCTTTGACTGAATGGTTCTTCGTGGAACCAAAAATGATATTTCTATGGCATCACTGTGAAGAACCCTTTAAACCACTGTTATTTATAGCCAAGTATAAATCTCATCAAGTTATTGTTTTTAAGCATTTTACATTTATTCCAAAATAAAAGCTCAAGGCAAAAACTATTTAAACAATATATATTATTTGTGAATTTTTGTTAAGCTATTCTTTTTAATAGTTCCCTTTTAGATATTTTGGGGGTTTTCTGATCATCAGTCATCAAAGCTCGGCAGACACAGAGATTTACTTTCAATTTCACCAAGCTGATTACTCACTAAAAACTGCCATTTTAAATCTAATTATGAGATAAAGTGGTTATATTGAAGTGTGTGAGTCGCTTACTTACTTTTTAAAATTAGTCTTCCAATTAACACCATTATATTCAGTTATTCAGACTGATTCGCAAACGCGGAACACATACAGACACAAAAGGTGGGATTTATCACATGAATCAATCACAGCTGATCATAACCAGTCATATCGCAATGGAGCTCTCACATGACTTTCCCCCCATTCATTCTTAATTACCCCCCAACAAACTCATGGCATGCTTTAGGGGATTTGCTAAAAAAAAATGGGCTCAGGGGAGGCGAGAGAGACGTAGACTCCCGCTGTAACTTTACCTGCTGGTGTCGCTGTTGAATTGTTTCTTTGGAAAATCAAGTGATTTATACACTTTTTAATGTTATATTTTGTTTTATTTTTGTACTATGATTTTTTTTTCTCATCCAATATTTTGAGGTGGCACTGCCTCCCTTGCCTCCTCTCCTTTACTTACCCCAAAGTTTTAAATGGTTTCCACAAAACATTAAAAATACTAAGGAATGTTTCTTGAGCATTAAATCAGCATATTAAAATGTTTCCTGAAGTATCATGTGACAATGAATAACAGAGTAAAGCCACTGGAATAATTTACATTAACATAAAGTAAGAAATCTTGCTATTGTAAGGTTACGGTTTTCTTTTGACTGTTTCTTAAACCTAGAATGTTTAAAAGTGTCCGGTCATCTTATATTCCATCACGCTGGCCCCCCTGAGGATGGAGCAGAGGGCTGGACACTCTCAGAACATTTCTCATTTTGTTTTTTCCTCTTCCCTCAGATAGCACATAAATGCTCAGTATTGTTTATGTGTTCCTGTGGAGACATGTACAGTAGCTGAGATAGGATCAGAATCTCAGGCATTTAAAGCAAAAGAAAATAGTGGAGAAGAAGAAGATGTAGGGTTTACAGCAGTGTGACGAGGTTAAGGAGAGGCCGCTATGACATGAGGGATGCTTAACTGAGAACATAACTGTCACTCGGCCAGTCGGTCTTTATTAGAGAAACACAACGGAGATTGACAGTGGAATAAGACTGAGACATGTCGTAGACTTCTCTAAAACGTGCTTTGGACATGTAAGGGATAATATGCGCTATAAACTGCTGAATCCACAGATCCAACCATCAGTCAATTCTAATTAGCAAAATGTCTACCATCTGCTACAGATTAACCATGAACCTGAAGCTTTATGCACATATTTTTTATGAGGGGGCACCGGTTTGCACTCCTAACTCATTTGCTGCCTTAGGCAAGATGAGACATGACCAAAAGAAAAAAAAAAACACTGCAAGGAGACACCAGGTTCAAATTTTGACATGATATACTAACTTTTAAAAGTCTGGGGTCAAAAAGATGTTTAATGCTGTTGAAAGAAGTCTCCTGTGCTCATTAAGGCTGCATTTATTTCATCAAAAACACACACACACACACACACACACACACACACACACACACAAAAGTAATATTGTGAAATATTATTTTTATATTTCTCACATGATCTTTCAGAAATTATTGTAATAAGCTGATTTATTACCAATGTTAAAAAGAGTTGCACTTACATATTTTTGTGGAAACTGATAGGTTGTTTCCAAGATTTTTTGATGAATAAAAAGTGTAGCGTTTATTAGAAATTGATATTTTTTGCAACAACGTAAAAGCCTGTATAAGTTTGGATACACCCTCTCATTTAATGTTTTTAAAAGTAGTCTCTTATGCTCATCAAGGCCGCATTTATTTGATCAAAAACACAGAAAAAAACAGTAATATTGCAAAATGTTATTATAATATAAAATAATGGTTTTTATATTAATATACTTTACAATATAATTTATTCCTGTGATGCAAAGCTAAATTTTCATCAGCTGTTAATCTAGTGTCACTTGATCCTTCAGAAATCATTCTAATATGCTGATTTATTATTAGAATTATCAATGTTGGAAACAGTTGTGCTGCCAGATATATTTATGTGCAACCTGTGATTCTTTTTTCAGGATTATTTGACAAATAACAAGTTAAAAAGAACAGCATTTATTCAAAACATAAATCTTTTCTAACAATGCAAATCTATGCTATCACTTTTTATTAATTTAACACATCCTTGGTGAATAAAAGTATTAATTTCTTTCAAAAAAAAGAAAGAATAAAAATGTACTGACCCCAGACTTTTGAACAGTAGTGTATATTGTTAGAAAGCATTTCTATTTTAAATAAATGCTGTTCTTTTTTTAACCTTTTATTGATCAAAAAATCCTGAAAAGAGTATCACAGGTTCCAAAAAAATATATATTAAGCCGCACAACTGATAAGCACTGATAATAAATCAGCATTTTAGAATGATTTTTGAAGGATTTAATTACAATTTAATTATACATATAAATTAAATTTGAATGTATATTAACATAGAAAAACATTGATTTACATCGTAATAATTTTTCTGTATTTTTGATCAAGTGAAAACAGCCTTGATAAGCATTAAAATAAAACATTAAATGAGAGAGTGTGTCCAAACTTTTGACTGGTAGTATATATACATTTTATTTACCAGCATATTATTGTGCATTAGATCTAACTTCATTTTCAAAGGCAAATGTCTGTGTCCCTTTAGTTTAAATGGAAAAAATCTGCCATATCCAACATATTCTTAAGCTAAGAGACCATGGATTTGGTAACTGGCGTGCGACAAGAGAAGGGGGCAGGACTAGTCCATCCAAATAGTATCTGACAAGTTAATGCCTTTTACAAGCCAGTGACTGTCAGACTAAGATTTGCATTTAGACATGTAGCCAGTGTTTTTGGCAACGTTTCCATTCATGCTTGCTTTATTGGTGTGCACAGCTTTGACCGCTTAAATAAATGTAATATCAGACAGCTACTTTTGAATTTTCAAACGTGGCAAGTTTCGTAACCCTTAAAGGTGAAGTGAGTTTTTCTGTATCACTAATAAGTAAATAATGACTTTTTTCAAACTATTTCTCAAACATTGGTTAGAAACATATAGTAACACTCTAATCTTGGTTTACTTGGGCTACTTAAAGGGAATGTTCACCCACAAATAAAAATTCTATAATCATAATCCAAACAGTTGCTGATCTGCATTGACTTCCATAGCATTTTTTCACTGCTACACTGTAAAATTTGTGGAGTCAACTTAAAATGACTTGTTACCTGGCTGCCTTCAAACTTTAAGTTCAGGCAACTTGAAATGTTACGTTTTACTAAAATGACAACTTAGATATTTAAGTTGATTCAACTTAAAATTTTAAGGCAGTTGAGTAACAAACACAGCTGTTAAGTTTAACAAACAATTTTTTAGTTTAGTCAACTTGAATATCTAAGTTGCCACTTAGTACAACTTAACATTTCAACTTGAATAAACTTATTTGAGTTGACTAAACTTAAAATTTTAAGGCAGCAGGGTAACAAATTATTTTAAGTTGAATCAACAAATGTAGTTTTTTGTTTTTTACAGTGCAAAGTCAACTGCCAACTGTTTGATTATCTAATATTATCTTCAAAATATCTTCTTTTCTGTTCAACAGAAGAAAGAAGAATTTGAGGGTGAGGGTGATGACACAATTTTCATTTTTGGGGTGAACTATCCCTTTTAGCTGGGAGAAGAGAAAGTAAAAACTGAAAAAATACTGATTTTTCTCTCTTTTTTTCTCCAGCTGTAATCTACAGGGGCAGGATGGCTGAATGTCTCTAGGCTGGCTGAAAGAAAAGGAACGCTGAGGAAGAAGCAAGCGAAAGGACTGACCTACGTCACAGTTGGCTGGACTTCCCCAGCAGAGACCACAAGGGCCCAGCAAAACATCCACGAAGCCATCAGGGGAACCAGCTCCAAAACTGAAAGACAAAAGAGTGAAACGATATAACCACAGAGAGACAAGCGCTGAGAGAAATTACTCACAAACAGCCCATCTATGGAGAGAACGACTGAACTGGTACTGCTCATGGAGGAGGGTAATGTGGAGCGATCCGAAAGTGCTTGCATACTCTATCAAGCCGAGGAGTGCTGGCGCGATCCACTCCAGCCCGGTTTGGTCCGGTTTGTTTGGCAAAAAAAAAAAAAAAAAACGAATCAGACCTGTAGGTCCTCCAACATGTGTTTCAGTACTATGTTCTGAGTATGGACTTTTTGTTTTTAAATACACGGACACAATAACTCTGAATAGACTCTTTAAGCACAGTGTGTTCTTTAAATATATATATAAAAAAAAAAGATTTTGTACAATATCCTATACTAAATTATTATTATTTATTCTACTCCCCACATTTTAGCTGTGAATGTGTAAAATGCTTGCATATCCTTGTTGTACAGGTAAACACTTTGAGCAGTCCACTGATTGTTTTTTTCCAGTCCAGCCAACTCAGTATAAGCTACAAGATTTCCGCTCTAAAACCCGTCTCCACTCCTGAGGACGCTGAGAGAGTGTGGACGGCTTCGCCAATTTGAATGGGAGTGTTCGAATTTGGTTGCTGTGCAATTGAGTGTAAATTGTGTAAAAAATTAAAACAGACAATGAGAGGAATTCCAATTCTTCACTTAATCAAAAAAGGGATGCACTGAAAATAAAATTCAGCTTGATACTAATAAACCAGTAATTATTTTCATGGTACTGCCGATGACCGATAAATAGCTGATGTTGAAATTCCACACTATTTGTTTTAAGAAATACATTTGCTGAAGATTACAATTATAATTATTATTTTGTTTTCTCTCAATTAAATTAAATAAATAGATTAAATTGCAATTAACAGTGATTGTGTAATCTTGAAGATGAACGTAAAGCGTTAGATGATACAAAGGTAATCAAGTATACACAATTTTACAGAAAAAAAAAGGTAATTTTTATCTCGCAATTGCGAGTTTTACTTTTTTATTCTCAGAACTGTGTATTACAAACTTCCAATTACACGTAATAAAGTCTGAATTGTGAGACATAATATAAATATAGTCACAATTCTGAGAAATAAACTCACAATTCTAAAAATTAGTTGCAATTCTAAGAAATAAAGTTTCAATTCTGAGAACTAAAGTTGCAATTCTAAAAAAGTCGCAATTCTGAGAAATATACTCACAATTCTGAGAAATAAACTCACAATTGTAAAAAAAAAAAAGTCACAATTCTGAGATATATACTAAATTCTGAGAAATAAAGTTGCAATTCTAAAAAATAAAGTTGCCATTCTGATAAATAAACTCACAATTCCAAAAAATAAAGTTGCAATTCTAAGATATATACTCGCAATTCTAATAAAATAACCTCGCAATTCTAAAAAATGCAATTCTGAGAAATAAAGTCACACTTCTCAGAACTAAACTTGCAATTCTGAGAAATACAGTCATAATTCTAAAAAATAAAGTCACAATTCTGAGAAATAAACTCACAACTCTAAATATAAAGTCGCAATTCTGAGAACTAAACTAGCAATTATGAGAAATAAAGTTGTAATTCTAAAAAATAGTCAAAATTCTGAGAAATAAACTCGCAATTCTAAAAAAAAATAAAGTGGCAATTCTGACATATATACTAAATTCCAAAAAATAAAGTTGCAATTCTAAGATATATACTCGCAATTCTAAGAAATAACCTCGCAATTCTAAAAAATGCAATTCTGAGAAATAAAGTCACACTTCTCAGAACTAAACTTGCAATTCTGAGAAACAGTCATAATTCTAAAAAATAAAGTCACAATTCTGAGAAATAAACTCGCAATTCTAAGAAATAAAGTTGTAATTCTAAAAAAATAAAGTTGCAATTCTGAGAAATATACTGAATTCTGAGAGATAAACTTGCAATTCTAAAAAATAAAGTCGCAATTCTATAAAATAAGTGGCAATTCTGAGAAATAAACTCGCAATTCCAAAAAAAAAGTTGCAATTCTGAGACATAAACTCACAATTTAAAAAAATAAAGTTGCAATTCTGAGAAATATACTGAATTCTGAGAGATAAACTTGCAATTCTAAAAAATAAAGTCGCAATTCTATAAAAAATGCAATTTCTGAGAAATAAACTCGCAATTCTGAGAAATAAACTCACAATTTAAAAAAAATAAAGTTGCAATTCTGAGAAATATACTGAATTCTGAGAAATAAACTTGCAATTCTAAAAAATAAAGTCTCAATTCTATAAAATAAGTTGCAATTCTGAGAAATAAACTGGCAATTCTAAAAAATATACATCCAATATTGAGGGGTACCAATAAAGAAAAATATCTAATATTTTCCAAAACTACTGTACCA